>JBBPBX010017180.1:12319-23149 GCA_038048925.1 Garcialebias charrua | reverse complement strand
AAAGATACTGAAACTGACAAAAACAATAGGTTGACAACTTGGTCAAACATGAAAAAAATAAGCTTCAACTAACCTTTCAAATGGTTCAGGAATTTTAAATATAATGTAAAGTAAATAATAAAGAAGCTGAAATAAGAAGAAAGAACAATAGCTTCACTAGCTTGGTTGGCAGATATTTAAAATAAACAGCAATCAGCTCCTGTTCTTATGGATCGGTCACATTGGCACCGATACCCGATCAAGAATTTTACGATATCCATACCAGTACTGATATTGGATCATTGCATCTCTAGCTGTATCTGCAGATATACATGTACAGGTAACCTACATCCTGTCACAAAACGGTTTTGTGTTCATGTTTTACCACTAAATGTGAACAGAAGTTACAGCGCTTCCCACCTGCTGTCAAATCACCCAAAACAAATACATTTTATAAAACCAAAGTGAACCAGCCATAGAAGTTCTTGCTTTTGTTGTTTTCTACTGTTTAATTATATATTATTTGTATTCAACATTATTTGAATGTAGTATCTGTGTTGTTGGTGCATGTCTCAGACTTTCTTGCACCAGAGTGTAGAACAAGTCACTAATTTGAGAAACTTAGAAGTTACAAAAATTTGGTTTAAAAAAAAAAAAAAAGACAATTAATTTTAAGATTAATCAAAATTAGTGCAATCAGTCGGTCAGTCTGTTGTTTAAGCAAAATCTCTCATGAACAACAGAGCTGGTTTTGATTAAACTTTTTTTATCCCTTGTTTTATTATTTCTTTTCTGCCTCTTGTGTTCTCAATTTCAAGAAGCATGAATACAAATAATTCTTTTTTACAAGCATTTCTCAACTTTTTCCTCATCCGTGGTTGGTCAACAATATTTCTCTTTGTATATTTTTTTGCAGACAATTTTTGTCATACAGAACTTCTAAGATGTTCACAAACTCATCATATAATCTGTTCACATCATCAACATACACGTCGTTCCAGTTTTGTTTATCCAAGTCATCTTTTAATTTATCCAAATTTTTTTTAATGTTTTTTTTTTCTTAGTTGTAACTGCTTTTGTATTGCTTTGACCATTTTTATAGATTGCGAAATTTGGTAAATGATCACTTAAGTCGGTTGTTAAAATACCACCTATCACATCCCCATTTGTTATATTTGTGAAAATATTATCAATTATTGTGGCACTATGAGTTGTAATTCTTGTTGGCTTTGATATCAACGGATACAGATTTAAACTATACATTGAATTTATATATGTACTGATGTTATTTGAATCGGTTTTATTTCCCAGATCAATATTAGTCTCCACACAAACCCCTTTTTTATTTAAACTCGTTTCCAATAGCTCCATGATTTTATCAGTGAATATTTCTATGTTTGATCCTGGTGATCTATATACACAACTTATTATTATGTTTTTTATCATTCTTGTTTATTGTTTCTATTGTTCTAATTTCCATAATATTATCAACAATTATTGACATTTCACTAATTAATTTAAATTGTATTTCCAAAACCTAACCCTAACCCATTATTAACAAATAGAGCGACTCCACCGCCCCTTTTAATATTTCTGTTCATATGATATAAATCATACCCTTAGATGTGAATATGGTGTTTTCATCATTGAGCCATGTCTCTGACAGTGCTATTAAAGTAAACGTTCTGTTTAAGTGTTTTAAGTACCGTAATCTGTTATATTGGATATATTTGTATTTATACTTTGTACTTCTACTATTGAAGTGAATAATAGAGACTTCCATTTGTCATATTGATGTCATTAAACTGCTCTTCATTATAATATTCACTATCTTGTATAACTGGAAAATAATATATATCAATCACATCTTCAACATTATATATTTTAGATTCTGAGTCTTCGTAAGTTGTCATATTTTAATGTATCCACCTTATTCTTGGGGGTGTCACTGTAGAAGCGATAATGTGTCGTACTTCCGTTTGACCCCGGAAGTAGAATTTTTGCATTGGCTCCTCGTTGTTTACCTGCTAATCTGCGCGCATCGTAGAAGTTCTGTTAAAGTTCTGTTTTCTGTTATTTCGAGCTAATATTGTCACGAAGATGTCTTGTGGAGCTCGGGTACCTGTTGCGCTGTTCATGGCTGTATGAATAATCAGACGAAGCTGAATTAGTGGCTGCAACTAGTGTGTGTTGAACATGCTCCGAAAACAAAAACCTGCATCCTTCTTTGTGGCTGGGCTACGAGAAACCACCTGAAAAAAGTCACCGTATCCTCCAGAGGATCGAGAACACCAGGTATGATTTAAGAGACAGCTTTTAGTGTTATGATTTTATGTAGTCAGTGATTAAATTATACTAATATTTTCGTTCATAACTGGCAAATAAACACACGCACCTATATGTATGCTGTGTGTGCGTTTATTTATACATATCTATCTATATATCTATATATATATATAATATAGGTGTGTGTTTATATATATATATAATATAGGTGTGTGTGTGTGTGTGTTCATAAATGAACCCTAATGTTTGTATACTGTACTTTTACTTTCAGATGGGCTTGATGAGAGTGTGGAGCTGCTCAACACCACCAGTCACATGCAGCATGACTGTTGGAATGTGGATTGACATAATGTCAGAACAAACCAACGACCTTATTCTATGGTTGCCCCGTGAAACAATTAAAGCAACATGTTTTGCAGAAAGCTAAAAACTTGGACTCCAGAAGTGAATCATACATGCAAATAACACTGTGAAATATTTATTGGCTGTTTCTCCCTCTGGAATAATCATGTTTATTTCAGATGCTTATGGTGGTAAATGCAGTGACAGGTATATAACACAGAACTCTGGGTTTCTGGACTATCTGCGTGCTGGAGATGAGGTGATGGGTGATCGTGGTTTCACAGTGAGGGACCTGCTGCAAGAGCTATGGTGTCAATTTAATCATTCCAGCATTCACACGCAAAGGATGCCAGCTTATTTCAAGTGAGAAGTGAGAAGACATTAAATGTAAACATTTTTCTCAAACATGTACAGTACTGGTGTACTTACTGTAAACGTAACACAACTCTTAACATGTTTTTTTAAAGGATATGTTAACTATATTACATTAGAAAAGTATTTGCTAAAATGATTAATTTGTTATGTACAATAGTTGACTGTTAACCTTCTTACAAGGTTAGTTTTTTGTGTGCACTATATCAGTTAATTTTGGATTAAACTACTGTTTCTATCTAAATGTCACTTTTGTCATTATCAAGTTTTTAAAGATCGTTTCCTGTCTATTTCATTATTTGTTTTCATTTACTGTATTTTATTAAAAGTTCTCAAGGTGCTTCATTTGTGAATCAGTAAAGTCTTTGTCAAAAGAAATGTCAAGCTCCAGGTGCTCAGTTGGTGTCCAGATAAACATCTTGCAGCTCAAAAGTCCAAAGCAACATCATTGTTAGCTGGACCTGGAGATGTGGATTTTTAATGCTTAGACTGGGCTTTATGTTTGTTTAAATAAAGTGTCCCACCTCTCTTAACATAACAGGACCAACCTTGTTACTGTGAAGATACTAATAAGCTTCAGAGCTTTTCAGATTGCTCATCGCTTCGCCATCTGAAGCAACTGTCAAAGTAGCTAAGTATGCTAGTAGCTAAACATGCTAGTGTACGTTATTTTCGGCCACTTCTTCAAGTCGTCCTCCCACCCCTCAACAGCTGTAGGTAGCGGTAAAACAATATCTCTACATTTGAGTTGTGATAGTTTGTGTTCCCACATATTTTATGACCTAAAACCTCTGACGAAAACCGGTTAGCGCGTTGCTAGCGTGTAACAAAAGTGCCGGTTCTGACTTTCGGCGGAAGTCGTTCACATAATTCGCGCAAGGCATCATGGGGCGTAGGAATAAGGTGGATTTGTTTATTTGACTGTATATTTTGTCAAATTTTGTGTGCGAGTTGTTTCAATTTTGTTTCAATTATAAGTTGATTTTGTTTTTCTACTTTAAATTTAATATTTGTTTTGAAGAAAAGGACATTAACATGACTCTGTTGTGAAATTTAAGCCCAGATGTTTTTAAATATTGGAGAGACAAACACATGATTTTGTGTAGTTTATTAGTTGTTGGTAACGTGATATGTTGTTTTGTTCTTGCTGCAGTACTTGGCATCTCTGGGCATTCAGTCGTTGGTCCAGCAGGGGGCGATGCAGGGTAAGACTGCGCACAAACTCATGGATGCGCTGAAGGACACAGACATCCTGCACTGGAAGCAGAGCCTGTCGGAGCTGATCGAGATCAGTCTGGCGCAGACCACGTCCATATGGAGGATGTACGGAAAGAGGTCAGGCTCTCCACGCCGTCACCGTAACACACACTTGTCAGTTCTGCTCACTGTTGACCGCATCCCGACACACTCGCGTCACATCAGCTCAGACTGAGGCGTTTCACACTGGATCAACATGTGTGAATGCTCTCTGCACACTTCAGATGGTTCAGAGTCAGAGGAAACTTGTTTTGTTTCAACGTGGCCTCTCTCTTTTCACGCAGCACCATGGCCCTGCAGCAGGCCCAGCTGCTCCTCAACATGAGCAGTCTGGAGCCGGTCAACTTCGGGGTCAATCAGAACAACACGGAGGCCTTCGCCGTGGCGCTCTGCCATCTGGCCGAGCTGCACGCTGAGCAGGTAACACTCCTGATCCCGTGTTGTGCTTCTTTTTTCTGTCCTGCTGTTCACTCAACTGGTTCCTTGTCTCCCCAGTCGTACATTGGTGTTTTTAAAGTTTGTGTTTATGATTTTCTATATTTCTGCATAAAAATGACCTAAAACATCATCAGATTTTCACACAAGTCTTAAAAGTAGATAAAGAGAACCGAGTTAAACAAATTAGATGAAAACATTATACATTTATTTAGTGAGGAAAATGATCCAATATTGCAGGATGTGAACCTCTGTATCAGCTGATTTGAAGGTGAAATTAGAGTCAGGTGTTTTTGATCAATGTGATGATGATCAGGTGTGAGTGGGGCACCCTGTTTGATTTAAAGAACAGGATCTATCATAGTCTGCTCTTCACATGTTTGTGGAAGTGGATCATGACATGAACAAAGGAGATTTCTGAGTACATCAGAAAAAGAGTTGTTGATGTTCATCAGGCTGGAAAAGGTTACAAAACATCTGTAAAGAGTTTGGACTCCACCAGTTCACAGTCAGACAGATTGTGGACAAATGGATAAAGTTCAAGTCCATTGTTACCCTCCCCAGGAGTGGTGGACCAACAAAGATCACTCCAAGAACAAGGTGTGGAATAGTCAGCGAGGTCACAAAAGACCCCTGGGTAACTTTAACAACTGAAGGCTTCTCTCACATTACTGTTGATGTTCATGAGTCCACCATCAGGAGATCACTGGACAACAATGGTGTGCACGGCAGGGTTGAAGGAGGAAGTCACTGTTCTCCAAAAAAAAGAACATTGCTGCTCATCTGCAGTTTGATAAAGATCACGTGGACTAACCAGAAGACTGTTGGAAGAATGTTTTGTGGACGGAGGAGACCAAAATAGAACTTTATGTTTGGAGAAAGTAAAACTCTGCATTCCTGCATAAGAACCTTATCCAGTCTGTGAAACATGGTGGTGGTGGTAGTATCATGGTTTGGTCCTGTTTTGCTGCATCTGGGCCAGGATGGCTTGCCATCATTGATGGAACAATGAATTCTGAATTATATCAGAGAATTATTGAGGAAAATGTCAGAACATCTGTCCATGAACTGAATCTGAAGAGAAGGTGGGTCACGCAGCGACACAATGACTCTAAACACACAAGCGGTTCTACCAAAGAGTGGTTCAAGAAGAATAAAGTTCATGTTTTGGAATGGCCAAGTCAAAGTCCTGACCTTAATCCAATCCAGATGTTGTGGAAGGACCTGAAGCAGCAGTTAATGTGAGGAAACCACCAGCATCCAGAGTTGAAGCTGTTCTGTACGGAGGAATGGACAAACTCCTCCAAGCTGGTGAGCAGGACTGATCAACAGTTACTGGAAATGTTTAGTTGCACTTATTGCTGCATGGGATGGGGAGTTGCACCATATACTACTGTACTGAAAGCAAAGGCTCACATACTTTTACCGCTCACAAATTTATAATATTGGATCATATTCCTCAATAAGTAAATGAGCAAGTATAATATTTTTGTCTCGTTTGTTTAACTGGAGGACCAGGATCATCCCTCAGCATCTGTCTGTGGTGATGAGGAGCTCGGCAGACTGCTGGGAGGAGTGACCATCGCTCAGGGAGGAATTCTGCTCGGCATTCAGGCAGTCCTGCTGCCCAGGAGGACCGAGAGACCCGCCGGATCTGACAGCAAGCTGGATCCAGGTGGACGGTCCACAGCTATCAGCATCTAACAACTCTTGAATGAAACCAGGATGATGAGCTGCAACACTTTAATTACCTTTTGGGATTAATAAAGTATATTTTAATTGAATTGAACTGGGTTCTCTTTATCTACTTTTAGGACTTGCGTGAAAATCTGATGATGTTTGAGGTCATATTTATGCATAAATATAGAAAATTATAAAGAGTTCACAAGCACCACTGTATTGGTAATGAACATTACCGGTAAGTCAGGTTGGACTTTCAGCTCCAGTAGTTCTCGTGTATCTTTGTTGTTTTGTTGCAGGGCTTGTATGCTGCAGCATCAGACATTTTCCAACATCTGAAGGAACAGTTTCCTCCTCACACTCAGCATGCTAAGGTGTTCTTCCTCTTCTCTTTATGTGACATCTGACAGCTTGACAGGGAAAGTGGAAAAAAGAAGCAAGACTTAAAGCTCCCATGACATCATCTTTGAACTTTCCATAAAATGGCACAACATATATATATTTTAAGATTGAACTATGATCGTTTTTGCTAAAACAATGTTAAATGAATGAAAATTCCTCTCAAAAATAGTTTAAAATTAGCGCCGTTTTTTTACACGGTAAATCCGGGTTTTTCCGGTCACGTGACTGTGACGTCAGATCGAGACTCTGCTCCAACGCGCACATTGAATACAATGGAGAAAGATACAAACGCATCCGTCAAATTTAGCCATTTAAAACTTTAGATTTTAGCGATTTGGCTTCAGTTCGTGAAGCAGAAGTTATTTTTAGTGATAAACAACAAACAGCAGGGTTTCTTTTGTCCGTGCTGCTTTTTTTTTCAGGAGAGGTTTCACATTCATGAAGTGAGCAGCAGGTGTCAGCAACGGACGGATGAACAAACGGATGGATGAAGATGCATCTAAACTTGTTTTTGTTGTAAAGAAATGTAAATTTACAATAAATAATATAGAATGCTTAATTGTTGATGGATAAAAATACACAAATAAAAACTAGTCAAAAATATAAAAGCATTTGGCACAATCTGCAGCTTAAATAATATTTCATACAAATATAAACCTTTACCCATTTTAATAACAACTGAAGAAGTCAAAAGGAAGATGGCTTTTTATTGTTTTATTGTTTGACGTATAAACTACTGTTTTTATATTTCTTTATATATAGTGAACATGTAGCCATGCAACGTACAACAGTGTCAGCAACGCTATCGTGATAACTCTTACAGAGCACTGAAACTGTAATACAGTATTAATTTATCTAATAATCATTCAACATTAATTTATAGTCTAAAAACATGAGTCCTTTTTAAATTATCTGGTTTATTTTAGAAGTTTATTCAAACATACGTTCTGAAAAACACCATTCATATTTCCACTGTTGTACGTTGCATGGTTACATGTTCACTATATATAAATAAATATAAAAACAGTAGTTTATACGTCAAACAATAAAACAATAAAAAGCCAGCTTCCTTTTGACTTCTTCAGTTGTTATTAAAATGGGTAAAGGTTTATATTTGTATGAAATATTATTTAAGCTGCAGATTGTGCCAAATGCTTTTATATTTTTGACTAGTTTTTATTTGTGTATTTTTATCCATCAACAATTAAGCATTCTATATTATTTATTGTAAATTTACATTTCTTTACAACAAAAACAAGTTTAGATGCATCTTCATCCATCCGTTTGTTCATCCGTCCGTTGCTGACACCTGCTGCTCACTTCATGAATGTGAAACCTCTCCAGAAAAAAAAGCAGCACGGACAAAAGAAACCTTGCTGTTTGTTGTTTATCACTAAAAATAACTTCTGCTTCACGAACTGAAGCCAAATCGCTAAAATCTAAAGTTTTAAATGGCTAAATTCGACGGATGCGTTTGTATCTTTCTCCATTGTATTCAATGTGCGCGTTGGAGCAGAGTCTGGATGTGACGTCACAGTCACGTGACCGGAAAAACCCGGATTTACCGTGTAAAAAAACGGCGCTAATTTTAAACTATTTTTGAGAGGAATTTTCATTCATTTAACATTGTTTTAGCAAAAACGATCATAGTTCAATCTTAAAATATATATATGTTGTGCTATTTTATGGAAAGTTCAAAGATGATGTCAGAGGAGCTTTAAGTTTTTAGGGCGGCAGCTTCTCAGAGCTACTCAGAAGACTTCTGTGGATTTTATAACATAAATAAATAATTATTTGAAGTAATGCAATAAGTAAAGTTTTTTAATCCATCCATCCTTTTTCTTCCGCTTATCCGGGGTCGGGTCGCGGGGGTAGCAGCCTAAGTAGGGAGGCCCAGACTTCCCTCTCCCCAGCCACTTGGAGCAGCTCCTCTGGGGGAATCCCAAGGCGTTCCCAGGCCAGCCGAGAAACATAGTCCCTCCAGCGCGTCCTGGGTCTTCCTCTGGGTCTCCTCCCGGTGGGACATGCCCGGAACACCTCACCAGGGAGGCGTCCAGGAGGCATCCTAACCAGATGCCCGAGCCACCTCAACTGGCTCCTCTCGATGTGGAGAAGCAGCGGCTCTACTCCGAGTCCCTCCCGGATGACTGAGCTTCTCACCCTATCTCTAAGGGAGAGTCCAGACACCCTGCGGAGAAAACTCATTTCAGCCGCTTGTATCCGAGATCTCGTTCTTTCGGTCACAACCCAAAGCTCATGACCATAGATGAGGGTGGGAACGTAGATCGATCGGTAAATTGAGAGCTTTGCCTTTCGACTCAGCTCTCTCTTCACCACGACAGACCGGTACAGCGCCCGCTTCACTGCGGACGCTGCACCTATCCGCCTATCGATCTCACGCTCCAGTTTTCCCTCATTCGTGAACAAGACCCCGAGATACTTAAACTCCTCCACTTGGGGCAGGACCTCCTCCCCGACCCGGAGAGGGCATGCTACCCTTTTCCGGCTCAAGACCATGGCCTCGGATTTGGAGGAACTGATCCTCATCCCGGCCGCATCACACTCGGCTGCAAACCGCTCCAGCGAAAGCTGTAGATCACGAACTGATGAAGCCAATAGGACCACATCATCTGCAAAAAACAGAGAAGCGATTCTAAGGCCACCAAAACGGATCCTCTCAACACCTTGGCTGCGCCTAGAAATTCTGTCCATAAAAGTTATGAACAGAATCGGTGACAAAGGGCAACCTTGGCGGAGTCCAACTCTCACCGGAAACGAGCCTGACTTACTGCCAGCGATGCGGACCAAGCTCTGACACCGGTCGTACAGGGACCTAACAGCCCATATCAAAGGGCCTGGTACCCCATACTCCCGGAGTACCCCCGAGGGACGCGGTCGAATGCCTTCTCCAAGTCCACAAAGCACATGTAAACTGGTTGGGCAAACTCCCACGCACCCTCCAGGACCCTGCTGAGGGTGTAGAGCTGGTCCAGTGTTCCACGACCAGGACGAAAACCACACTGCTCCTCCTGAATCCGAGGTTCGACTATCCGACGGACCCTCCTCTCCAGAACCCCTGAATAGACCTTACCAGGGAGGCTTAAGAGTGTGATCCCCCTATAGTTGGAACACACCCTACGGTCCCCCTTTTTGAATAGGGGAACCACCACCCCAGTCTGCCAATCCAAGGGAACTGCCCCCGATGTCCACGCGATATTGCAGAGTCGCGTAAGCCAACACAACCCCACAACATCCAGAGCCCTAAGGAACTCAGGACGAATCTCATCCACCCCCGGAGCCCTGCCACCGCGGAGCTTTTTAACCACCTCGGTGACCTCAGCACCAGAGATTGGAGAGCCCGACCCAAAGTCCCCAGGCTCCGCTTCCTCAGTGGAAGACGTGCCAGTAGGATTGAGGAGGTCTTCGAAGTACTCCGCCCACCGACTCACAACATCCCGAGTTGAGGTCAACAGCACGCCATCCCCACCATAAATGGTGTTGGTCGCGTACCGCTTTCCCCCCTGAGACGCCGGATGGTGGACCAGAATCGCCTCAAAGCCGTACGGAAGTCATTCTCCATGGCCTCTCCGAACTCCTCCCACGCCCGAGTTTTTGCCTCAGCAACCACCCGAGCCGCATGCCGCTTGGACTGCCGGTACCTATCTGCTGCTTCCGGGGTCCCACAGGCCAAAAAGGCCCAATAGGACTCCTTCTTCAGTTATTGTCTAGGATGTGTAATTATTTTATTCTGTATTAATATGTAAATAGAGTAATATTAATACTCTTTTTTTTGTTTTGTTCACATTATCCTCCTGTGCAGCTCTGGATGTTGTGTGATTTGAAAATTCAGTTTGAAAAACACATGAATGAAAGGAAATATCATTTAGCGGAGCCGCTAGTGAAAGCTGTCTCAGCCCTGAACAAGACAGAAGGACTCTACAGGTAACACCTCAGTTCTGTTACTCTGCCACGCATGTGTAATCTGTAATACAGTACTAACAGTGTGTTTTATGACAGGAAAGCTCAGGTTCTGAAGGCGCTCGGCCGCAGCACCGAGGCATACAACATCTTACAGCG
>JBBPBX010017179.1:22462-47167 GCA_038048925.1 Garcialebias charrua | reverse complement strand
GACCTTGTTCTCTCAGGCGATCAAGCACTTTCAGAAGGCGCTCTTCATGCTCTTCTAGAGTACGACCAAACACAATAAGATCATCGAGGTAGACGAGACACTGGAGAAGATTCATGTCGCCTACTGCCTTCTCCATTAATCGCTGAAATGTCGCTGGGGCACCAGTGATCCCTTGAGGCATACGTTCAAATTGGTAGAAACCCAAGGGGCAAATGAACGCAGTCTTTTCTTTATCTTCTTCTGCCATCTCAATTTGGTAATAGCCACTGCGAAGGTCAAGCACAGAGAACCAGCGACTCCCCGTGAGGCAGGCCAAGGCATCGTCTATTCTCGGAAGTGTGTATTGGTCTGGTATGGTTCTGGAATTAAGTGTACGGTAATCAATGCACATTCGAATTTTGCCAGTTTTCTTTCTTGCGATGACAATTGGTGAAGCATATGGCGAACGAGATTCTTTAATTATGCCAGCTGCAAGAAGCTCCTGTAAGTGTCGTCGAACGTCATCAATGTCTGCGGGAGCCAAGCGTCTTACCCGTTCTCGAAATGGTCTGGCATCATTTAGTCGGATGTGGTGTTCAACCCCTTTTGCAAGTCCAACATCCCATTCGGTCAAAGAGAAAACTTCAGGTCGCTCAGCCAGCTTTTGTGATAGTCTGACTCTCCAGCTTTCAGGAATGGGGGATTCACCAAAATTGAATACTGCCGGATCAAGTCTTTGGTGGGGTACTTGGCTTGGCTGTATCTGGGTGACTATGTCAGCTTTATGAACATGAGCTATGACCGTGCCTTTAGGAAGGGACTTTGGTTTGGCTGTCTCATTTTTCAGGAACAGTGGGAATTGTTTTGTATCCATGTCCATAGACAAAAGCACACATGAAGGCATTAGTACCCCTGCAGGAAGGGATCTGGTTACAGGTGTCTCAATCACTAATATGCTGTCATCCAATGATTCAGAGCAGGACACTTTACACATGGCTGTAAGTCCAGAACCAGGGGGTATAGTAAGCGGCCCCGGTCCACTCCATTTCACAGAAGCTACAGCTCTGTTTGTAGTCACAGCTGACTTTTGGATGGGCTGTGCGCATATCCGCCTGGTTTGTGCCCTCTTGTTGCTCTTTGAAGCCATTTCAGGCTGTGGCTCATGAATGAAAGTCCGGGCATTGGTGCCAATGATGACTGGCTGTGGTTCAGGACCATTCGGCTCTGGACAGACTAAAGCCAAGACTGTCCGGGATCCACCTGTCACAATATCCTCGGGGAACTGTATTTGAGCAGCGATGAAACCTTTATAGGGATAACTGGTCTGGCCAAGGCCCCAGAGGTCTAGACTCGAAATGGGGTGTAATGGTAAGTAGGATAGGTGTTGGGTGTACCAGCCCTCAAATATAATGGAGACAGTGGAACCACTGTCCATTAAGGCATCACAAAGCTGACCTTCAATGATGATCTGGCCTACGGTTGGTTCCCCAATGAGACCTGTAGGAATCTGACTGGAAGGGGAAAGATCAACTTGGCTCACAGTGACTTGGCCACCTTTTCTTTCTGGCTCTGAAGACCGTGGACTGGTTCCCTTTTGACTTTGTTGCAGTTTTTTCATTGACTGAATTAGTTTTCGGATGACCTTGGAAGAGTTTCCAGGACCGGTGCAATTGGTAGCGATGTGGCCATCTTCACCACAACGGTAGCAAAATACATCCTCACCCTCTCTGGCAAATTTTGTCGGTTCTCTAGCTTTACACCCCAAAGTCCTTTGATTTCTCCCTGGGGGTGTGGGAACCAGGAGTGGGGCAGCTTGTTGGCTGAATTGGTGTTGGAGGCTTAGAACTTGTTCTTTTAACACATGCATCTCAGAATTAGACTGTGCAGCCATGGCTTGTGGCACTCCTCCAATCAGATGAGAGAAATCTTGTCCTTTTACTGTTAGCTGCTGTACTTGGTTCTGAAGCTCTTTTATCTGATCCTTGAGGGCATCCAGTTCCGAGATCTTTGGCGTCTTTATGTCTGTTGCATCGACTTGTCGCACACAGGTAGTATGCCTCCTTAATTTTTTCTGATCCTCGTCTGCACGTACCTCACTTAGCAGTGCCATGAAGGATGGGGGATTGTGAAGTCTTTCTCTTAGTCGTAGCTGCAACAGCATAATGTCAGATTCAACAGCACCGCATAACAGCTGTTCGGCTCGTGCTCGGTCTCTTAGGGCAGGGGAAACACCACCCTTTTTAACAGCTTTGGTGAGAGCTTTCTCCAGCCTTCTAACAAAATCTGAAAGTCTTTCATTTGGTTTTTGTTGCATAGATCTGAAAGCAAAATATAAGTCTTCCCCTGACTCTGTTGTGCCGAATACATGTTCAATTGCCTCCAAGAATGTATGAGGGGGCGTGTCTGGATCATTGCAGCGTACGGCTTGTATTATTTCAAGTGCAGGCCCCTTTACACTCTCGACAATCCTTTTCCGCTTCTCCTTGGCAGAACAATCACATTCATCGAGCATTAATTGTGCCTGTTCCAACCAATTCTCGAGTGTCTCTTCACCAGCGGGGGTGGGAATAACTCCAGAGAAAACTCGTAGTCGGCGAAATGCATTGTCCTCCTGTGGGGGTCTCACTTTTTCCAACAGTTCTCCAACAGCCCGGATAATAGATGAAGGGTGTTCCTGTTTCAATTTTGACTCTTGGGAAAACAAGGGTTCAATGTCTGCTAAGGTCTTTCCTTCACTTTCAAGCAGTCTTTTTAGTTTTATAGCAAACTCATCTGGCTCTTCAGCAGTTTCAGTAAGTAAAGTTAGCTTCCACGGTGAATCACCAGTGTGGGGGAATATTTCTGGGGGTGTTTTTCTTAGGTCGACTGGGCTGCGACACTCACACAGCAGTATGTCAGTATTCAGTTGCGGGGCAGACTTTTGGGCTCGGACACGTACTCGGCCAAACGCTTTAACTGTCTCCATCAACTCTTCAACATCAGCAATATTGGTGTCCATGGGAACGCCACTCACGACAACTGCATAAGCTGGATTTACAGTTGATTCACTGCACCAGGTCTGAAGCTCTAACAGTGGCAGTGGGAGGGATGAGTGAGCCATTGTGGTATGATTTTAGTCCTTCTAGCCTTGATTGTAGTACAGTTACTTGGTCTATGATCCCAGCGGTGCCTCCATTTTATGTAACCACTGTTCACGTTTACCCTATGAACAGCGCCCAGTTTCTCTGACCTACACTCTATGAAATACTTCACAATATGAAATAAGTGTGTTATTTGGTGACAGCCTATGCTGTAAATAGAGTGTGTAACTGAGCCCAATATCAAAACTAGATAAATCCAGCTAAAATCTAAATGACATGCAAATTTAACATTATACTAAATACGGAAGGAATAGGAAAAATAGTAAAGTTGAAAAAACATACCAGTTTAATAAACTGTACTGGTCAGTAGGGCAATGCACATTAGAGCACAGTTAAACATTTAGAACAGTTAGTGCAACCAAACTGTCTCAGAACTGTACAAAACAACCCCTCAAACAGAATAAATATAACAACAACAACAAATCAGCAAACAAGGTTGAATGAATTAACCACACTTTTCAGTCTCAAAACTTCAACAGGCAAGGCTGAGTGAATTAACCACACTTTTCAGTCTCTTGACTTAACAAAGCAGTCAGTTAGCTCTAAAACGTTGCAGGCCTGAAGGGACTCCGTGAGCTATCATCCTCAGAATAGCAGTTCCAGAGATGGCGGCTCCCAGAACAACAGCGAGGAATGGGTTACTCACCCCCACCATGGATTACCAGTTTGGAACTAACGGCAATGAAACTGCTCCAACTTCAGTCCAACGGTACTTTCCTGTTCACGAGCGTGGTTTGGGTCCGCAGCTCCACATCCAAGCAATACGCTGAACTTGGTCCGGTTCAGTGGCTCCAGAAAACAGACAAAAACGTCCAGGGAAAAGTTTTGTAGCTTCAATGTTAGCTAAAACAAAAAGTCCCAGCGGTATTGATCCAAACCTGTTCATCAACGGCTGCCCACCAACTCCTTCACACCTCCAACAACGCTTTTTTCCCCCCAGAGCATCACAGCCAATCAAATTGCTTAGACGCCCTCACCCCAGACCATACAGCCAATCAAATTGCTTAAACTTGATTTTGCCCTTGACAGACCAGCAGGATAGCAACAAGTGAAACGATGCATTTACTGGCAGTGGTAAATAACAGTTACTAACAAAAACGCTACATTTACTGGGTGTTTTAAGCCAATTGAAAATACTTGTACATACTATAATGTTAAGGACTTTTACAGTGTGTAAAACCTCCAATATGTGAGTGCAAAACATTAGCCAGATTAAGTAAAAGGCGATTATTACTGTTTAAAGTAAAAAGGCCTACAATGCATTGCATGTAAGAACATGTTTAAGGTGTGTAGGAAAAAAGAGTTATACTGTATATATATAACCCAAGGGGTTACACATGTCTTAACGATTCAGCTTACCGGTTCTGTAGACTCATGGTGGTGACGTATTCAAGCGCTGACATCACAGACATGCGCCGCGCCCGAGACGAGTGGTGGTGGTGTCTATATATGATATCTATGTTCAAAATGGCGTCGCGGAGGAAGCGCTCAAGCGTTTGGCTTCATTTCACGAAAAAAGATGAGACCAGGACTACTTGTAACGCATGCAACGCGTCCATTACGATAAAGGGAGGAAATACGTCGAACATGCAGAAGATTTGGCCACTCGGCATGCGCTGATTTTGAAGAAATGTACCGTTTTTAACACGCTGCTTGGAGGAGAAGGAAGTGGAGAGAAAGCGTCCACCTCCGTTGTAAATGTTACAGCAGGTAACGTCAAATTCTTTCACTTGTTACCTTTTAGCTATACTGCTTCCACTGTATTTTATAAATAATCTCCATCTCATGTAATAACATTTAGCTGACGAGGATTGCCGGAGTCTGGCTGGCTCAGAGGCTGTTGCTAGCACACTTAGCTTTCAGGATGACGATATTAACACACAACAGACCTAAAAATGCCACCGTAGAAATGGGAGCAAAAACAAAAGTGTTGTTTTATATTTTTGTTCAGTGTGTTTCATTGTAGCCTCTTTCTGTTGTGAGAGCTTTTCTTGCTGCTCAGTGTTTTTAATGGTGAATTTCTTCTGAAGCTGGCAGAGCTGGGTCCAGGGAGAGACACAGAGGGAGGCAGAAGAGGATGAAGATGATAACTATGTAAGTTTTGTTTTTTGTAATGAAAGATGATAGATTGCATGGATTATTACACTATTTATTTTAAAATTGAATCTTGTGGTTATGTCAATAATTTCAGATGCCTCCTGTAAAGCAGCAAAAAGAGACAACCCTAGAAGAACTTTTTGAGGAAGAGACAGAAGTCCAACTGTATAGAAGCCTTTCACCCATTCCAACCATGGACAGCCCCTTAATACGGTAATGTTAATTAGGAATTATTTTTTCATAAAAGTTCTATTTTTGTTCTGGTGAAAGAGCATTAAATACTTCATGCACACAAATGGTGTACTATATATTTTTTTCTAACTCAATGAGAATTGTTAACAGAATTGATAAGGAATTGAATCGATAAATGATATTGATAAAGGAATCGATATCGATAATTTCTTAACAATTCCCATCCCTAGGTGTACACCTGAATGACAACCTCAGCTGGAGCAACATTACTGCCAGCCTGATCAAGAAAGTACATCAGAGACTCTACTTCCTCAGGCGGCTGAGACGAGCTGGTCTGAGCAGCTCAGTCCTCACCTCCTTCTACAGGTGTGCAGTGGAGAGCATCCTGTGCTCCAGCATCAACGTGTGGCATGGAGGCTGCACAGCTGCAGAAAGAAAAGCTTTGCAGAGAGTGGTGAAGGCTGCACAGAAGTCTGTTGGAGTCAGTCTCCCCACCATCACAGACATCTACACCTCCAGATGCAGGAAGAGAGCCACCTGCATCATGAAGGACCCCACTCACCCAGCACACTCACTTTTTGCCCTGCTCCCCTCAGGCAGTAGGATGAGGAGCATTAAGTGTAGAACCACTAGACTGAGGAACAGCTTCTACCCTGAACCTGTTAGACTCACAAATCTCTAACCAGGATAATCACTGTGAAAAAACAAATCACTGTAATGCAACTTGATTGTTGATATGTGCTACTGACTATCCACGTTGCTAATCTCATGCTGCTGATTTGTTTCATGTTGCCGTGTTCATTCGTACTCATCTACTCACACAAACTCACATTTGTGCTGCTGTTCGGCATATTGTGTTTTTGTACTATACGTGCTTAACATATTCTTGGTTTAGAGTATTTCTTAGTTCATATTTTAGATCTTATTACTGTGTTTTCTTAATAATTTATACTTTTGTTGGATGTAACTAGAACCCTGTGTACACAATTTCATCCCGTCACATGTACCATAAGTGATGAGAATGGCAATAACGAAACCTTGACCTTTAGCAATAATCATATTGTATTTTGGCAGCCATGAAATTCAATTTCCCAAGGGAAGCGTACTTAGTTTACAAAAGTGATTGGTTGTACATGGCAAGGTCTACATGAAAGCCTTCGCAAGGTTTACCAGATGAACAGTACACTGTGTCAAGACAATCATTCACTTGGTTTCAAATTCTGATTACAAAACCGTTTCTTTTACTGTCCAATCACCACCAGAAAGTGCTTTAAATGGGAGCAATCTTTATATACACAGTCGTTTCCACTGGTAAATTACTCTACAATCAACACAGCAGTAGCATACCTATCACCCACACCACAGGCAGAAGAAGTGTTTGGAATAAATCCAATCCCTTCAATGGTAAATGTGTCTGCAACCTGTATGCTCTAACTGCTGAAAGGCTGAAGAGAGAGAGGGAATAAGAGTGTTTTGTTATACGATGCTCATATCATCCTATTAATCAGTTCTTTTGTTGACTTTGCCAAAAGACAGATCCTGGAGCTACTCCAAAATGACTGATGAGAGGCTTTACTTTGGCAAAGCACAAACTTTGCAGACGTGCTGGCACATTGCTTCTTCATAACTATTGATAAGTCATGCAAACAAAGCATTGTCTTTTGGCTCACATGGAAAAGTTAAAGTGTCTGGGAGTCTTGTTCATAAGTGCTGATAGGATGGTGTGAGAGATACCTCTGTACATTGGTGATTTTCTGACATCTACGTTATTGGAGACTGAAAAAAGCTGAGCCAAAGCTCCCAATTTACTAGGCTTATAGCCCTCACCTATAGTCATGGGGTGTGGATCATGACTAAAAAGAACATGATCCTGGATACAAGCAGCTGAAATGGGCTTGCTCCATTAGGTGGCTGGCCTCAGCCTTAGAGATAGGGCAATGAGCTCTGTCATCTGTGGGAAGCTCAGAGTAGAGCTGCTGGTTCTCTGTGTCAAACAAGTCAGGTAAGGTAGTTTGAACATCTGATAAGGATGCCTCCTGAGAGCCTTCCTTTTGAGGATTTCCATGTACACACTGGATGGTAAGATGAAGCAGAAAATAGATTGAAAGGTCTTTACTGCAGTCTGTTGTTGCAGCAAAGTTCAGCCAAAAAACAAAGTTATTGATTTATTGGCCTGTCAATGTTCCAACCCTCATCTGTGGTCATGAATCATGATCTTGGGGTCAAGAAATGTGATCACAATAAGCTGAAACGAGCTGCCTTAGCCTTAAAGGTTGGATTAGGAGTTCCTTCAAATGGGGGAGAGGTCTTTCACATTGACAGAGTCAACTGAGGTGGTTCAGGCATCTGATCTGATGTTTTTTATTAAGGCAATCCCACCCTGGTTGAATGCAGAAGTTTGCAGCCTGCTGGCAGCCAGGAACACATGCCTTCAAGTCTGGGGACTCAGAAGAGCTGAGAAAGACTAGGAAAGAGCTGGTTGCTGGCATTGAGAGGGCCAAAGCCAAATATGCATAGAGGATTGAGGGTCAGTTCACCTCACAAGACCCACGGAGCATGTGGAGGGGTATTAAGTGCATAACTGACTATAAAGGAAGGAGTGTACAATGCCCCAAAGACTCATCTCTGCCTGAATCCCTCAACAAGTTTTATGCATGCTTTGAAGACCCAAACAGACCATCCAGCACCATACTCACCTCACCACCAGATGAAGAGCATCTCAGCGTGACCGCAGCAGACGTGAGAGGTAGTCTCAGGAGGATCAACCCTCACAAAGCAACTGGACCGGACAACATACCCGGGAAAGTGCTGAAAGAATGTGCTGATCAGCTCTGCGATGTGCTGACTGACATCTTTAACACCTCACTTGCCCTGGAAACAGTTTCCACCTGCCTGAAGACCGCCACCATCATCCCAGGCCCAAAAAGCTCCACAGTGACTGGTCTGAATGACTATCGGCCGGTGGCCCTCACCCCGATGGTCACAAAATGCTTTGAAAAACTGGTCACGACCCATATCAAAACATACATCAACATCAACGAGGATCCTCATCAGTATGCATAACGCGAGAACCGATCAACAGAGGAATTCATCTCCTCTGTGGTCCACACTGCTCTCACCCACCTGGAACAGAAGGACTCATACGTCCGTATGCTCTTTGTGGACTTCACATCTGCCTTCAACACCATGATCCCCCAAACTCTGATAGACAAACTATCCACACTTGGACTAAGCCCCTCCATCTGTAACTGGGTCCTGACTTCTTAACAAACAGACCACAGTCGGTGAGGATTCACAACTTCTCCTCCTACCCCATAACCCTCAGCACTGGCTCTCCTCAAGGATGTGTGTTGAGCCCTCTTCTGTTCACTCTGCTCACGTATGATTGTGCAGCTACCCATCCAGGCTGTCATATTGTTAAGTTTGCAGATGATACAGCTGTGGTGGGATGCATCACAAACAATGATGAGTCCAGCTACAGACAGGAGGTGGAACACCTGGAGAGCTGGTGCAAAGAGAATAACCTTCACATGAATGTGAAGAAGACAAAGGAGATGATTGTGGACTTCAGAAGGAACAAACACACCCACACCCCACTGAACATAAGTGGATCTGCAGTGGAAGTGGTCTCCAGCTACAAATACTTGGGTGTACACTTGAATGATAACCTCAGCTGGAGCAACAACACCACCAGCCTGATCAAGAAAGGTCATCAGAGACTCTACTTCCTCAGACGGCTGAGACGAGCTGGTCTGAGCAGCCCAGTCCTCACCTCCTTCTACAGGTGTGCAGTGGAGAGCATCCTGTGCTCCAGCATCAACGTGTGGCATGGAGGCTGCACAGTTGCAGAGAGGAAAGCTCTACAGAGAGTGGTGAAGGCTGCACAGAAGTCTGTTGGAGTCAGTCTCCCCACCATCACAGACATTTACACCTCCAGATGCAGGAAAAGAGCCACCTGCATCATGAAAGACCTCACTCACCCAGCACACTCACTCTTTGCCCCACTCCCCTCAGGACGGAGGTTGAGGAGCATCAAATGTAGAACCACTAGACTGAGGAACAGCTTCTACCCTGAGGCTGTTAGACTCATGAATAAATAAATAATAAGAATAAACACTGCAAAATATCACATCATGCTGATGCTGATCTGTTTTCTTGTTGCTGTGTTCATCTGTGACCATCTGCTCATACAGACTCATGTTCGTGCTGCTGTTTGTAATGATGTTTTTCTATTACATTAGTGCTTAGTGTATTTCTAGTTGATGTTTTTCTTAGTTATATTCTAGATGTTATTACTTTTTTTCTCTTACATTTTGTTGTTGGATGTAACTGGGACCCTGTGTACATAATCTCGTTTCATCACATGTACCACATGCGGTCCAAATGACAATAAAGATTCTCTGACTTCTCTGACTCTGACTCCTACTAGGAAGAAACTTTTGTGTATACTCAAAACTTGCTGAAGAAAGTACATATCCTCACTGGTCTGGGAATAGCTTAGGACCAATGGGGAGGAGTTGGAGTGTGTTGCTGAAGAAAGGGATGTCCAGGCTTCCCTTCTGAACTCGTTGCCTCTGGGATCTGACCATGGACAAATGCAAAAAATTAATGGATGGATTGATTTTGGTTTCGGAAACAATGTCTTGCTTGGCTGCGTCTTTCTGTCTCTTTCATGCAGACATGAAGCCCCCACCACCCACACACACCCCATCCAACACTCACACACACACATGCACACGCACAGTCCCACAAAGACAAGTACACATAAACCCCTGAGCTTTGCAGGTCCACTTTGTAGAGAGCAACTAATCAAATCAAGTCTAGCAGCTAATGCACAATGAAAGCAGAGTCGTTTACTCGAGATGGCAGACATCCACTTCCTGTGTGGACAAAAGGAGCTGGAGAGAAGCAGACGTGAAAGAGAAAGTTCAGCATCTGGAATGTCAATGAGCAGGATGAAGAGATCGGGTTTGATCAGCCGGAGTTGTACAACAGGTACAGGCTTTATAGCTTCACCCTTTCAGTCAGTTTCTCCCTCTATCTGTCAGTCTTGACGGGCAGATAAAGATGACTTCAGCTCAATCCATCTATCTTCCTGCATCAGCAGTTTGTCTCGTCAAAGGCAGCCCACTCATGCTTACCTGTCGGTGGTGCTACTTCACTCGCAGCTCCTCTCTTCAACAACTTAGTGATCGTCTGTGCATTGCTCCCTCCCTGCGCCAGGCTCAGAATCCCTCTTTCCTCCAACACCTGCTGTCGAGATCAGCCTCTCTCCTGTCAGATGATGCTGTGAGCAGCCCTCCCTTCTCTGTCTTCCCCTCCCTGTTTTCCTCTCTCCTCGTATGTGTTTTCGCTCTCCGCTCTGTTTTTATTCAAAGGTGAACACAAACGTCCTCTTTTCTTCTCGTTTCTCGTCCTCCCTTCTTGCGTCCATCTCTTCTTCCCTCTCCTTCTCTCTTCACCCGTTTTTGACAACGAGCTGAGCATCTGAGCTCTAACTGTTACTTTGCCTCAGTGAATTTGCTTGAAACAGGTTTTTCGCTCATTCGCGGAGACAAAATGTTGCGTACATTTAAGCAAGAGGAGAAAGAAAGAAAAGAAAAAAGGACATCATCTCATGTTCAAGTGACATCAGGGTTTTCTGTCCTATTATCTGCCTTGCTCTTACAGCTCGCTCCTACATCATAAAACCTTTCCTGCCAAAATGAGCATAACCATCCCATTGTCTGTTTGACACATTAGTGGCAGGCAGTGAGCTGAAAAGCTCTCGAATGTTGTAGATTTGGTTGCACACTCACACATAATGGAGGAAATCACTTGCTCAGCTTGCAATGAAATGAGCATAGGTTGATGTATTTTCCAGGGTGTTACAAAGTAATCTCATTTTCCTCTCTGGTAAGAAGTCGGATCACCATGCATCGACATATAAAACATTGTCAGATACATTTTTTGTCCATTATGCAAACACTCACAATTGAGTTGTTTAACAAGCAAGCACTGGATTTCTATATCTGGTTGTAAGTTCATGATCTGTTTTTCCTACGCAGTACATACTCTAATAATAACCTATTATATTTAAAAGCAGGCAAACATCCCAGGTTTTATGTAACCTGGTAATAGTGTGCAAACGAGAGAAACATACAGAAAACGTACAGAAAAGCACTTTTATATCCATGAGAAAAGTTTGTGTTATCAGATTAAAATAAATATGCAGAATAATGCGTCATCCAAGTAAAAATAAATTCTGCTGTGACTCAACTTGATAACACAACTTGCCTTTTTACATGAGTCTATCTCACACATGCAGATTTAGGGAACCCCCGACCTACGACTCCATCGACCTACGGCGTCCCGGACCTACGAACGAGCTAAAGTAGAATAATGTCATCGACGTACGGCAGAAAATATGTGACCTACGAACGAACCAAGTTAAAATATATAATCGACCTACGGCAGACTGGATACACGACCTACGAACGAGCCCCATTACAGGTATATAATCGAGCTACGGCGAAACTGCGTCACAAAACGGCAATCGGCGAGGTGGGGGAGGGGATTGCCTTTTGCCTTGGCTGTTGTTTGTTGGGCATGACACTGCGCATGACTGTGGAAAAGTACCGCCAGAGAGGGGGGGGGCTGGGCTTCTGGCGGATGTACACAAAGCCGCAGTGCACCTGGCGGCGGAGGGATCCGTACAGGTAAAGCGGTAACTATTTAAAGGGCTGCGGCCATTTTGTGCCTCGTGGTTTTCCACGGTTTGATGAGAGAAGCTGCACTTTGAGAAGTGCTCATGTGTGATTGTTTTGACATCATTTTGCTGATGTTAGTCCCTGATTTGCTGCTGTTGTGCTGTGAAAAGCTGCACTTTCAGAAGTGTTCATGTGTGATTGTTGACATCATTTTGCTGATGAGATTTCCTGCTGATTTGCTGCAGTTCTGATGTGAAGTTACTGATGTACAGTTACTGTGTGTGTTTATGGATGCATGTGTGGTGTAATGGTTTAGATAAGTGTTTGTAAATAAAGTTCTGTGCATGTATATAGCCCAGTATGTCAGTGTCATGCTGTTAAATGTGGGCGCGGCGGTCCGTTAGCGGTATTTCCGCGACCTACGAACAGAATAGCGACCTACGAACGAGACGCTATTTTCACCCCCCACCTACGGCAGAATCGAGCTGCGAACGGTTCTTAGGTCCCAAACTCGTTCGTAGGTCGGGGGTTCCCTGTATATGTATAAAACAAGCAGCAAGCCGGTGACCCCAGTCAATGAAGGATTTGAAGTGAAAGTAATAGTTTTCAAGATTAGTGTTTTTGTTTTTGGACTGGAATGCAAGTAAACCTTATTATTTTTTGGTGGAAGATATTCAAGAGGGCATGAGTTACCCTGTGAAGTACGTTTTGTTGTTGTCTGAGGTGGTGCAGAATGACGGATCCTGGCCAGTGGAGGGAGTAATTTTATCCACCACCAGGTGCAGTGGTGGAGCCAGGGGGTGGCCATTGGTGGTCTTTGCCACAAAAAATTAATCTTCACCACCTCATTAGCTACCCCAATTATTTGTGGAAATTGTTCTTATAAGTAATATAAAAACTAAACAGCATTATTTCCTTGGGTGGCTGGTTTACTCATATGTGGTAGTGGCCATCTTGGATTTTGATGTGGTGGCCCAATTTTCAAAGGGAAACTTACGTACAGCCACACACCAAAAAGAAAGTTGGTACCGCACTTATTTTTCAAGTTATGCTCACAACATCTATGAAGAGGGTATTTCCAAATCTCTCTTTACACTCAGCGATGGGGGACGGGACATAGTGACTTATCAGGCTACAAATATTCTCTCTCTTGGAAAATTGTATTATCAACTGTCGCTAAAGGTAAAGGAAAAACTCTAATGTTTTTGCCGGTGTGTGTATTTGGTTGTATGGTTAACAAAATATCTAATGAATCAATGAGTAGATTTTAATAAACTTTCAGAAAGTAGTCAGTGGAATGAAATCTACAACTGATCAAATTTTTGGGTTGACCCAATTCAAGATGGCCACCACAGCCAACTGATCAGTTTTACAGACATTCATGTAAAATCTGGTGTGGCAGTAGCTGATCATCATCTCTAACACAGACACTGAGTGCAGCACGTTTCCATATATTTGCTTAAAATTTTGGCATTAACTGTTGAACTGTTTCCTGATTGTCTATTAGCAAAATATTCCACGAAACTCTCAAAAAGTAAACATGTGATGTGCATCTTCATAGTTTAAAATGGCCACCATAGTTAATCAACTTTAGTCAACAAAAAATGGCTATAATTAATTTTTCCAGAAATTGAGGTAAACGTTGGTGTAGTAGTAGGTGTGAGTCATACCTAAAACATGTACTCAAAGCACTGCATGTTGCACAAAATTTAAAAACTTTAGTGTCGTTGTGCTAATCAGTCAGGATGGAAACAATGTGCACTGGGGCTTTAAGGAAATTGTTGGTCATCCACACAAATTTGTTTATGTGTTAATAACACATGCTCCTTTCATTTTGTCCTACTTGTATTTAGGGATGGGGCAGATCCGATCCAGTATCGGTATCGGTATCCGATACCAGCAGAATGTAAGTACTGTATCGGGTATCGGAACAACCTGCCGATATTTCCGACACTTTCTAGATGTCAGAGAGCACATATATTTCACCATACTCTGTGACTTCTGTCTTAACATTGTTACTTAGTGGTATATTAGTGTTCAATTATAGATTAAATCTGTATCTGTTGATAAAATTCAACAAGAATTACAACTCATATAGTGCCAGAATTAAAAATAAGACTAGAAAATGGGGAGTAGAATGTGATGATTTCCCATAATGCTTAGCAGTATTTTAGACTAGTGTTCCTTGCACCATGAGTCAGAAGGACGTCTGTGGAAGAGACCTGCCTCTTCTTGTATGCCATTTGTTTGTGAATTACTGTAGTGAGGCTCAGAGTGTCTTCTTTGGGTTTACCTCACACAAGTCCGAGTTTTGTGCAACATACGTGCTCTCCCTTCAAGAACTTAATTATTACAGCCTCCTATGCTTGAACACCGATATCGGATCGGGAAAGTATCGGTATCGGTCGATACTCAGTTGTTATGTATCAGTATCGGATCGGAAGTGAGAAATGTGGATCGGTGCATCCCTACTTGTATTCTTGTATCTGATGAAACTGTTTTGTATTGTTTTGTATTGAAACTGTTTTGTACTGTTTTGTATTGTTCTTTTAAAATGAATGAATAAACATCAAATCAAATCAAATCAAAACAAAAGAAATGGACACACAAGTCTGTGACAAGAACAATAACCTGCAAACTCTGATGATATTTAATGTACTGCTCATGAAGCTGGTTGTTACACAGGATCATTTACACTGAGGTTTTAACCCAGGTACCACCAGTCACTACAGAAAGACATGGGTGGCTGGAAATCACTTGGCCACAACTAAGCTCCAAAATGAAGAGGAGGAAGCATGACGCATGCATGTTAGGTCCAATCCACAACTTTCTTGTCTCAGCTCTATTTGCTGCCAGTGGGATGGAGTAGATGATAAAATCATGCTTACTAAAGTCAGAACCAAGTTTATACAACGAGGCCATCAACTAAACACATTGTTTATATTTATTTTATACAAAAACACAAAAAAATAGGAATTATCATGAAGTGTGTACTTCGTAGAGTAAATATGTGTGGATCATGCTGAAAATTTGTTTTTTATTCCCATTTGTCATTTCATTAATTTCATTCCTCTCTATTTTTGTCTCTCTCATCTGCTCCTCCTCGCTTCACACTCATCTCCCGAGGCAGCCCAACTAAATTTAACATTTACAGACAACCAAAGTGTGAAGAATACGCTTTCTATCTGCATCAATAATGCCCTGCTTTACAAGCCCCATTTCTGAAAATGTTTAAATGTCAGGTACAATGTGAACCAAAACAAAAATCTCATAAATCATATAAGATAAGATAAGATACAATAAGATAAGATACGATAAGATAGAACTTTACTGATCCCGCAGGAAATTGTTGTGCCAGAGTACAATGTGAACCAAAAGTACATAAACTTTGTATTTAATTTGAAGATCCCCAAATAATAAAAAAAAATGCATCAAAAGTTAAAACTGATTTCATTTGATTTGTTTTCCTTTGTATGAATGTGTCACAAGGTGTGTCTGAGAAGAAATTCCAAAACACGGGCACTCAAGGAGACAACTGGAGTAAGAATAATCAAATTCATTGAAGCAAAAACAAATCCGTAACGCCACTGCAGACGGGGATATAAAACTGATAAATGAACTTGTACTACAGCCTCATGAAGAGCCCAGCTAATGATAAAGATCTAGCGCTGCATGAGAGAAAGATAAGGACTGGGATAATGAACAGAAGAAACACTGGAGCAGGATAATCTGAACCTGCATCGTGGTGTGAAACAAAAGCATGAAGCGAAGATGAAATAATGTTTCTAAGAGAAAAAAAAGAAATAGAACAGAAAATATACAGCTCGAGGAGAATGAGAAAGTCTGTAAAAATGAATCCAACCAAAACTAAAAATAAATAAATAATAATAAATAAAATAATAATAATAAAGTGAAAACATGAAAATTCTCTTATAGAACTTTTGCTCATTTATCTTCCAAGTTCCAAAACACACACATATTTTAAAGGTCTAACATATTATGATGCAGCCCCATCTAGGGGCTTGCAAGTGACTAATATCATCTTATAATAAATCGGGCTTTGTGTTGTCATCATTAACGGTATATGTTCCTGTAAAATAATGAAATGAGTTCTCTGTATTTAATCCACCACACATGAGATACACCCAGGTGGAGCAGTGGGCAGCTATGTAAGAGCCCGGGGAGCAAATAGGGATTAGGTGTCTTGCTCAAGGACACCACGACATGTGGGCATGGCGGGAAGTTGAGCCTATGACTTTCTGATCCAGGATTGGCTGCCGTACCTCTACACCATCTCGGCCCCCCTTATGATAAGAAGGAATAAGAAGGAACAGATATTGAGCCATTTTATACACACCAAAATGATGTTAAGCATGATCTCATCAGATATTGTAAGATCTTAGTGTTTGAAGCAAGTATTTTGCTGATAGACCAACAGGATGAACTCCCACTTGTTTTAAGCAAGGGTCTTGTGCTATGTGTAGACTGAGATTGCCCCAAGGTAACTTCTGTTGTGACTTGGCTCTATATAAATAAACTGAACTGGATTGAAACAGAATCTCTTAAAGATGAACCTCAGCTAACACCCCCCCCCCCCACACACACACACACACACATACACATACATAGAGCATAAACATTTTAGCTTAGCCAAAGAGTAATAACAAACATTAACGACCAATACCAAAGTTAGACTTGGTTACTTTTTCTTCCAAGCTATTATAAAAACATGGTATTGAACAAAAAAATTGAAAAAGCAAGTATCTATATGCAGAAATAACTTTTTTCAAGATAATAACATAATTACAATTATTACAGTGCATTTTAGCTACTATTAGTCTCCAAATATTGTACACTAAAAAGAAGAAATAAATGCGGCTCTTCCAGCTTTACTGAGAACTGTATCATCTTTTTTTTCTTGTGATATCCTTACTACTGATACCACACCGGGCAGAAACAAGAAAGTGTTATAAAAGCAGAAAATGATAGCAAGAAAATTGTAATGCAAGAAGAAAAGGTTATAAATGTAAAAAATAAATAGATTACTAAACTTGAGGGGTGGTAACTCAGAAATGCACAGAGTGATTTGTGTATTATAGCTTCAAACGGCCTGTAAAATATTCCATAAGACACAGAGAAAAGGGAGCTAGAGAAATAAAATGACTGCCCTGAAAAATCTACTTAGCATGAGTAGCCTTCGGGTGCAGGGCTTAGCCTTGGCCTCGTTCCCCTCATAGTTGAAGAGATTGGTAAGAACACAACTCTTTCAGCCCAGCCGCAGTGTTGTCAGCACTCCTACTGGATCTTATAATTACTTAGAGTTTTCCTGGCCTACTGTTGGATGTGGAATTGATGACCTGGACTCAGACTGAGTGTGAAACTACAGGACTGTTGGAGTAGTAGGTAACATATGGGTGGCAGATTGTAGCTCGTCAACAAGGCCGCAATATGACACCCTGTTGTTTGAAGCTATTAAAATGGCAAATTTATGTGAGAAATTCATCTTTCTCTAATTCTCATGATATTCTACTTGATAATACTGTATCGATAAATTACCCGCAATGTTTTGCTCACATCCATCCTTCCATGCAAGAACACACATAATGAAATGGCTTCATAAAGACGGTATTATGCTTATGAGGATGTAATGGAACACCCTGGTCTCTGAACTGTCGGTGAAAACACCTGAATTCACCTTTCCACTGAAGCTCACAGTGAACCTCCTTTTCTCAGAGAACCTGCAGTGAAGGACAAAATCACTGTTTCATTCCAGTTTTAATTTGAATCTAGAACTAGGGATGCACCGATCCACATTTCTCACTTCCGATCCGATACCGATACTTAAAAACTGTGTCTCGACCGATACTGATACTTTTCCGATCCGATACTGTTCAGGTATATGAATCTGTATAATGAAATTTTTGTACCGAGACTACCGGTATTCATTTTAACATTGTGTGAGATACACCCAATGAAGACACTCTTGAGCCTTACAACAAGAAACCCACAAACTTTAACAGCATACAAGAGGCAGGTCTATACCACACACATGTCCTCCTCACTCATGGTGCAGCTGGAAAAACTAAAAAACTGCTAAGCATGATGGGAAAGACAACAAAAACCACTCCCCTTAACCACTAAACAAGCTCTTTCAAGATACAAGAGCTTTTATTAACATTGCACCAGTTCTCACCAATACAACGTGATAATGTATACACAGTCATCCAGAAGAGGGAGAGAATGTAAAGCTGCTGCATATTCAAACACATGACATGTTCTTCAGCGCGGCCTCTCTCATCCGTCTCGGGATGAAGGTCAAATCAGATATGGAAAAAAGGAAAACACAATAGGTATCATTTGTGATATTCAAAAAAAGAATCTATCAAAGATTGCCTTAAGACACTCTATGATAAAGTCCCAAAAACTCTATCAGCATTAAGCACATCCAGACAAGACATTGTTGCAGTTTGACGACATGCAAGGAGATCAAAGAGTCTGTGAGCAACATTCAGATAGCACAGTTCAGCAGTTGTTCAGCTTGGCGCCTCCGAGCACACCCACAGAGATCTCTGGGGGGGGGGGTCAGCAAGGTCTCTCAGCTTCACTCCAGGAGAATAGTTTCCAGACAGCCTTCTTTTCAAGGTCGTGTGCAGAAACCAGATTAGATAGTCTTTTGTTTATCTTCAATCCAGGCCACAGTGTTCTTTTTGACTGCAGCCTTCCAAGTCCAGGTGCTGTTCAGGTCCAAAATCGCCGAATCATATGAGGTTCCGAGCTACGAACCCCCATCTGTGCCCTGATTGAGGCCGGGCGGCTGTAAACGAGTTCCAAAGCGCACCGCAGGTCCGCGGTGGTCTACCGCCGCTCCCATCGTGCGGTTCAGTTCGTACAACAGCTGGGATGAGGAGCTCACAGCCCGGATCAGAGAATCTTGCTGATCAGGAAGTTTGGCCAGCGCGCTGATAGCCGCCGAAGTCTTCCTGAGCTTCCAGTAGCAGACAGCTCCGCTGACGCCAAAAAACAGAGCAGCTGCCACCAATATCCCAATAATCCACAAATCTTCCACGTCTTCGACAGACAAGACGGTCAAACACATAGGTTGCCACTGTCCCCACGAGTCCATCATGTATCCGACAGCGTGCGTGTCAGAGGGGCAGACCGCTTCTCCTGGCCCGGTCCGCTTCGTGGAAAAAATCTTATCTATAGAGGAAACAGCCCAATTTATTAAATCCATCGCAAATTGGTTCGAGTGAGCGCTGAAGAATCACGGACGAGACAAAAAGCAAGCAGGGAGGAGGAAAACTTAAGGAGGGTAGGAGCAAAAAGATATGCGACTTGCTTTGCCGAGAGCTGGATTGAAGCTGGATCGGAAATATCGGCAGGTTGGATCCAATATCCGATACTTAAATTATGCTGGTATCGGATACCGATACGATACTGGATCGGATCGGCCCCATCCCTATCTAGAACACAAATCACTCAGAAAAGACTTCCTTTTAATTTGTGTTAATTCAGAATTAATTAACAGAATAACTTTTGTCATTTTATGATCACTTGTTATTTACATGAGTTGTCACTCTTTAACATGCTGGTGTATTCTTAATATGTGATTGATCAGTACTATGCTGGTATATTTTTTCAATAAGTCAGTCAAATAACTATGACAAAGTTCAAATTATATGTCAGACTGAACTTTCAGTTTTGTTTAGAAATTAGATCAGATATTCCCTTCACTGGCGACTCTTTCCTGTCTGTTTTCTAAAAACATTCTTTCTCTGTTCTTAAAACAGTCCTTCACTCGTTCTGATTTCAGATGAACTCCCTTGACTTGACTGGTTCCTTCCCACTGGTCGAATGATCCAATGAACGGAGAAGAAAACTTTGACGTCAGGTCCTGTTAAGAGTTCCAGCTTCCTGGAACTTCCAGTGCCTGAGGAGTGAGATGCATTGACTTTCTCTTTTTTCTGCTGTGGACGGCGAGTCATGAGTCAAAGACCCCGTCCAGTCAGCAAAGGGCTTATAACATGCTAGTGATATAGTCCGAACCGAGCGTAAGCTCAGAACTTTGAATGAATTTCCTTTCTGGAATAATTTATCTTGAAACCAAACCAGGACTGCCACGACTTCTGCCGACTAAAGCAAGTATCACCGGGACACTGAGAAGGTAAACATGTTTTGGAGTCCAGCTTGGACTTGCCAGACCTACAACCCGTTTACGTCCAAGGCTGCTCCCAGCTCTTTACCAGAACCGAGGCGGACGTCTTAAGGTAAAATAGCAGCTGATTGTTTACTGGAGCATACGATGATATCTTAGCTGGATGCGTATGGAAGAGTGTCATCTGGTCATAAATGCAAGATAAAACTACTCCTCTTTTTCCTCCTTCTCTCCTAAACTTCTTCTTTATATCTTTGCCAAAACTTTAAAATAAAGAACCTTCAGATTAAAGTAACATGTCATCTTAAGTACTTTTTCTGTTGTCCCTAATTTTAAATCTACTGACGAGTAAATTATAGGAAACCTGATCAATCAATCATGTACAAATGTTGTGATATTAAATTAATGATTTGTTAATTAAATGATTCAGTTCTGCTGTTTCAACATAAATTAATGTTTCATTATTTTACATCTCATCACCTGATCAAAGATTTGTGTTTTAATCTGAAAAAGTGAGAACCCGTGAATTATTGATGATAATTTGTGTCAGGATAAACCCTGTTCATTTTTCGTCTGGTGGACAGTAAAACTGATAACCCTGAATATCTACAAGTATCTGCTGTCATAGTTCAATGAGACACCGAAGAGAATTGAGCTATTATTACAGTATTTCCACATTTTTACTCAAATTTGTGGAAATTCGGACGTTTTTGAGCACAGGTAGTCCTCGAATTATGACGGTTTCGAGTTACAATGTTTCGTGGTTACGACACGCATCTCCAAACAAACAAACAAACAGAAATATTGAAAATTTTATTTTGAAAAGCCGAGTTACGCAGTTTCCGGTTTTACGTTCTAAACGTGGCAGCGGAGAAATACTGCCCTGTACTCTCTAAAAAAAAAAGCTAAGTCTGGTCCTCTGGACATTCAAAAAACAAAACAAAACTTGTTGGACCAAGCTGGACAGGCAGCAGCTGTGGAAAAGTAGCTGTTTTATGGACGGCGGTTTTACGACGTAAACGAATGGAGAATCTGGAGGAGGGATGGAGGAACGGAGGAAATGGCTTCACCAGCATTCCAGAGTAGGAAATTAACTCTTTTTTCCTTTCATTATGGCTCTCAAATGTATAAGTGTTTTGATAATTATGTAGGGTACTGTGTTAGGATAGGCTAAGTGCTTGGTAAAACACAGTACTGTACATATAAGGTGAAGTATTTACAAATGTTCCGACTTACGTCAAAATTCGGGTTACGACGCAGCGTTGGAACGGATCTCCGTCGTAAGTCGAGAACTACCTGTACTTGAAGTTCATTGTGTGAATGCTGTTGTTTTTCCTGTCTGTAGTGTCTTTTGCACATTTTTCATATCTAATTTCTTTGAAAAATTACTTTGTAGCTTTCTATCCAGTACTATATCAAAATATTTAACTCAGTCATGAATACCAAAAAAGTTAAATCATGTCATCTGGACCAGTTTATTTAAGTGAGAAATGTTTAATCTCCCATCCAGAGGACTTCATCAGTCTATGGCCTGCCAACCAGAGCTGTCCCATTGTCTTCACTGCTGTGTTTCCAGCCATACTCCTGTTGGAATTTCAAAAGTAGGCTTTTGAACACGTGCAAAACACACCCTTCAAAAACAATCAATCATCATGTACAACAATCAAATGTTTTAGATCAGATGGCCAACTTGCTACTCACATAAACAGCCTAAGGACAATCAAGGCCAAAGCGGTTCAGAAAAAGTGTTGTAAGCTCAATCATCCTGGTACTGTAGACTTCTCACTTAAAGGAACTGGTTCAGATGACATGATTGAACCCTTTCAGTTGTTATCTACCTGGATGAGTGAGCTTACAACACTTTTTCAGATATAATAGAGTATTTGTAGAGTATTTTCCTCGGTGAATGAGAGGGTTGCCTTTCTGCAGCATAAGGTGGGAAGGTTTTGACTGTTGTTTGTGATCACCAAGGCCGTTTGGCAGCAGTGCAGGAGGGCGGAGCACAAATGGAGAAAAGACAGGTTGCAGGTCTCTTTTCAAATACCGGTACTAAAAATTGAGCTTATTTATATAGCACTTTCCAGCCCCCTATGAGGGGCCCCAAAGCGCTTTACAATACCAACCATCCACCCATTCATACACACATTCATATACCGCTAGCGGCAACTGTTTTAGCTCATTTTGTTTATAGCAACTGTTTTGTTAATTTTTGTTTTCAGTTTTCAATTTCAGCTTTGCTAAATTTAGTTTTTAGCAACCATTTTGCTACATTTTTTTTAAATTACTATTTTCTAATCTTGTTTTTAAACTCTGTTTTCTTTATTTTAGCTTATAGCTACAGTTTTACTAAATTATAGGTTTTTTTTTTCAACAGTTTTGCTCCTTTTAGCTTTTAGCTAATGTTATACTATAGATTTCCTTCTGCTTGTTGTAACCATTTCAAATGAATGTCAGCTTCTTCAACACTTTTCAGGAATGCCATTTGGGTCCTACATTGAATTTTTGCGGAAAATGCTAATATTATCCTGAAATGTAACATCTTCTGATTAGCTTGTAAAAGGAAAAAAATATATATATCTCTAGTATTATGTCATTGAAGCTTACAAAATATAGACACTCTACATCTTTAATTTCTATCATCTTTCATTTCATCTCTAATGTTTTACATCTTTTGAGAGGTAATTCAGGAAATCAGGCCACATTTGAGCTTTGAGGTTTTTTTTTTCTTTCTTTCAAACATTCACCATTTTCCAGACAAGGACTGTGCCACAATCATCTCCAGAAATGAGCTCAAAGAACCGTGTTATACTTGAAAGGACTGATTGCAGATGTAAAAATGAGAATGATTTGGTAACATCTGTAACAAACAACAACAAAAAAAAAAACACGAGGAAACCAAAATGAGCAAATAACATTGGCCCTCATGCACGAACCGTTCGTACGCACAGATTTGTTCTTATACTGTTCGTACGAGTGATTTAGGATCATTTGTGGCATCCAACAATGTTTTCGTATCCTAGGATTTTTCTCAGATACGAACAAAATTTACGAGTGGTCCGGACCTGTCGTATATTTTAGGAGCGTCAGTCTGCTGTCATCCAGACGGGATTTCTCCACTAATAACTTCATATTTCGTTATTTAGAAAATATTTTGAGTTTAAAAAAGTCACGCACCACAATTGTTTTTGACAATAGGTTCTGTTTGAATTAGAATTATAATTTTAAGTTTAATTTGTCTGGTGTGTCGCGCAGGCTTCAGTGAGTCGTGCGCTCCCCTTGGTCATCAAGCCGCTCCTCATATTAACACCCAGGTACATAAAATTCCCATGCACCGCCGCAGAACAAGTACGGATTAAGACTGATCTTGTGCCAAACACCATCGGAGCAATAGATTATTATATCTGATTCGAAATATAACCTGCAGAATGTGGCTGCGCGATGACCAGGAGGAGCGCGCATGAGAGAAGCTGCTGAGCGCGCGCTGCTCTCCGCCGTGCGTCCATCTCCCTCTCAGCCACACATAAAAAAGAAGTGCCCAAAGTACCGATCCGTTCCGAGCCGAGTGGAACCTGCGCTTGTGTGCCACCCCCACCTCCTCTTCCCCCCTCCTCCGCCTCCATCACCTCGCCCTCAGCTCCGTGCGCCGCGTTGTGCAGGCGATGGTACGGTGGCCCCAAGGTGTAAATGAACAACATTGGAAAAAACGGAATTACATTTGAAAAAACACAACAAAAACAACAAAAACACAACGACATTTGAAAAAACAGAATTACATTTGAAAAAACGAAATTACATTTGAAAAAACACAACAACATTTGAAAAGACGGAAGTGGCCAAAGCGGAAGTAGAAAAAAACAAATTACATTAAGCCAAACCGGAAGTGGCCAAAGCGGAAGTAGAAAAAAACAAATTACATTAAGCCAAACCGGAAGTGGCCAAAGCGGAAGTGGCCCGAATCACATTAGGAAAAAAACGGAATTACATTTGGAAAAACACAACAAAAACAACAAAAACACAACAACATTTGGAAAAACGAAATTACATTAAGACAAACTGTTGTTTTTTTCCACTTTTTTTTTTTTACTTTATTAACAACATAAAACCGAACACAGCACACACACACACACACGCACGCACACACATACACACTGACAAACAAACACACGGAGGTACAGTTAGCATGCTGTTTAGCCTGTATAAACTTGTTTTGTTAGATTTTTCTACCTGGATTATTGAGCATGCATCAGGGTGTTTTGTTCATGCTTAAAGAGGACATGACGCTGGAAGAACTCAGAAGGATCTTCTTCAAGGTAATGAAGTTTTATTGACGTACATTTCAGTTTACATTACTCGTGCGGCATTAGTAATGTGTTGTTTACATAACATGCTCATTGAAACGTTAAATGAAGCCCACGATTTTGCAAACTATAAATATATTTGTCCACAGAGAACT
>JBBPBX010017178.1:0-47167 GCA_038048925.1 Garcialebias charrua | reverse complement strand
CCTCTGAGAGGAGAAGAAGAAGAATGTTGAGTCATCATCACCTCTGAGAGGAGAAGAAGAAGAATGTTGAGTCATCATCACCTCTGAGAGGAGAAGAAGAAGAATGTTGAGTCAACACTCACCTCTGAGAGGAGAAGAAGAAGAATGTTGAGTCAACATCACCTCTGAGAGGAGAAGAAGAAGAATGTTGAGTCAACACTCACCTCTGAGAGGAGAAGAAGAAGAATGTTGAGTCAACACTCACCTCTGAGAGGAGAAGAAGAAGAATGTTGAGTCAACACTCACCTCTGAGAGGAGAAGAAGAATGTTGAGTCAACACTCACCTCTGAGAGGAGAAGAAGAATGTTGAGTCAACACTCACCTCTGAGAGGAGAAGAAGAAGAATGTTGAGTCAACACTCACCTCTGAGAGGAGAAGAAGAAGAATGTTGAGTCAACACTCACCTCTGAGAGGAGAAGAAGAAGAATGTTGAGTCATCATCACCTCTGAGAGGAGAAGAAGAATGTTGAGTCAACACTCACCTCTGAGAGGAGAAGAAGAAGAATGTTGAGTCATCATCACCTCTGAGAGGAGAAGAAGAAGAATGTTGAGTCAACACTCACCTCTGAGAGGAGAAGAAGAAGAATGTTGAGTCAACACTCACCTCTGAGAGGAGAAGAAGAAGAATGTTGAGTCAACACTCACCTCTGAGAGGAGAAGAAGAAGAATGTTGAGTCATCATCACCTCTGAGAGGAGAAGAAGAAGAATGTTGAGTCAACACTCACCTCTGAGAGGAGAAGAAGAAGAATGTTGAGTCAACACTCACCTCTGAGAGGAGAAGAAGAAGAATGTTGAGTCAACACTCACCTCTGAGAGGAGAAGAAGAAGAATGTTGAGTCATCATCACCTCTGAGAGGAGAAGAAGAATGTTGAGTCAACACTCACCTCTGAGAGGAGAAGAAGAATGTTGAGTCATCATCACCTCTGAGAGGAGAAGAAGAAGAATGTTGAGTCAACACTCACCTCTGAGAGGAGAAGAAGAAGAATGTTGAGTCAACACTCACCTCTGAGAGGAGAAGAAGAAGAATGTTGAGTCAACACTCACCTCTGAGAGGAGAAGAAGAAGAATGTTGAGTCAACACTCACCTCTGAGAGGAGAAGAAGAAGAATGTTGAGTCATCATCACCTCTGAGAGGAGAAGAAGAAGAATGTTGAGTCAACACTCACCTCTGAGAGGAGAAGAAGAAGAATGTTGAGTCAACACTCACCTCTGAGAGGAGAAGAAGAAGAATGTTGAGTCAACACTCACCTCTGAGAGGAGAAGAAGAAGAATGTTGAGTCAACACTCACCTCTGAGAGGAGAAGAAGAAGAATGTTGAGTCAACACTCACCTCTGAGAGGAGAAGAAGAAGAATGTTGAGTCAACACTCACCTCTGAGAGGAGAAGAAGAAGAATGTTGAGTCAACACTCACCTCTGAGAGGAGAAGAAGAAGAATGTTGAGTCAACACTCACCTCTGAGAGGAGAAGAAGAAGAATGTTGAGTCATCATCACCTCTGAGAGGAGAAGAAGAAGAATGTTGAGTCAACACTCACCTCTGAGAGGAGAAGAAGAAGAATGTTGAGTCAACACTCACCTCTGAGAGGAGAAGAAGAAGAATGTTGAGTCAACACTCACCTCTGAGAGGAGAAGAAGAAGAATGTTGAGTCAACACTCACCTCTGAGAGGAGAAGAAGAAGAATGTTGAGTCAACACTCACCTCTGAGAGGAGAAGAAGAAGAATGTTGAGTCAACACTCACCTCTGAGAGGAGAAGAAGAAGAATGTTGAGTCATCATCACCTCTGAGAGGAGAAGAAGAAGAATGTTGAGTCATCATCACCTCTGAGAGGAGAAGAAGAAGAATGTTGAGTCAACACTCACCTCTGAGAGGAGAAGAAGAAGAATGTTGAGTCATCATCACCTCTGAGAGGAGAAGAAGAATGTTGAGTCAACATCACCTCTGAGAGGAGAAGAAGAAGAATGTTGAGTCATCATCACCTCTGAGAGGAGAAGAAGAAGAATGTTGAGTCAACACTCACCTCTGAGAGGAGAAGAAGAAGAATGTTGAGTCATCATCACCTCTGAGAGGAGAAGAAGAAGAATGTTGAGTCATCATCACCTCTGAGAGGAGAAGAAGAAGAATGTTGAGTCAACACTCACCTCTGAAAGGAGGAGAAGAAGAATGTTGAGTCATCATCACCTCTGAGAGGAGGAGAAGAAGAATGTTGAGTCAACACTCACCTCTGAGAGGAGAAGAAGAAGAATGTTGAGTCAACACTCACCTCTGAGAGGAGAAGAAGAAGAATGTTGAGTCAACACTCACCTCTGAGAGGAGAAGAAGAAGAATGTTGAGTCAACACTCACCTCTGAGAGGAGAAGAAGAAGAATGTTGAGTCAACACTCACCTCTGAGAGGAGAAGAAGAAGAATGTTGAGTCAACACTCACCTCTGAGAGGAGAAGAAGAAGAATGTTGAGTCATCATCACCTCTGAGAGGAGAAGAAGAAGAATGTTGAGTCAACATCACCTCTGAGAGGAGAAGAAGAAGAATGTTGAGTCAACATCACCTCTGAGAGGAGAAGAAGAAGAATGTTGAGTCAACACTCACCTCTGAGAGGAGAAGAAGAAGAATGTTGAGTCAACACTCACCTCTGAGAGGAGAAGAAGAATGTTGAGTCAACACTCACCTCTGAGAGGAGAAGAAGAAGAATGTTGAGTCATCATCACCTCTGAGAGGAGAAGAAGAAGAATGTTGAGTCAACACTCACCTCTGAGAGGAGAAGAAGAAGAATGTTGAGTCATCATCACCTCTGAGAGGAGAAGAAGAAGAATGTTGAGTCAACACTCACCTCTGAGAGGAGAAGAAGAAGAATGTTGAGTCATCATCACCTCTGAGAGGAGAAGAAGAATGTTGAGTCATCATCACTTCTGAGAGGAGGAGAAGAAGAATGTTGAGTCATCATCACCTCTGAGAGGAGGAGAAGAAGAATGTTGAGTCATCATCACCTCTGAGAGGAGGAGAAGAAGAATGTTGAGTCAACACTCACCTCTGAGAGGAGAAGAAGAAGAATGTTGAGTCAACACTCACCTCTGAGAGGAGAAGAAGAAGAATGTTGAGTCAACACTCACCTCTGAGAGGAGGAGAAGAAGAATGTTGAGTCAACACTCACTTCTGAGAGGAGGAGAAGAAGAATGTTGAGTCATCATCACCTCTGAGAGGAGGAGAAGAAGAATGTTGAGTCAACATCACCTCTGAGAGGAGAAGAAGAATGTTGAGTCAACACTCACCTCTGAGAGGAGAAGAAGAAGAATGTTGAGTCAACACTCACCTCTGAGAGGAGAAGAAGAAGAATGTTGAGTCAACACTCACCTCTGAGAGGAGAAGAAGAAGAATGTTGAGTCAACATCACCTCTGAGAGGAGAAGAAGAAGAATGTTGAGTCAACACTCACCTCTGAGAGGAGAAGAAGAAGAATGTTGAGTCATCATCACCTCTGAGAGGAGAAGAAGAAGAATGTTGAGTCAACACTCACCTCTGAGAGGAGAAGAAGAAGAATGTTGAGTCATCATCACCTCTGAGAGGAGAAGAAGAAGAATGTTGAGTCAACACTCACCTCTGAGAGGAGAAGAAGAAGAATGTTGAGTCATCATCACCTCTGAGAGGAGAAGAAGAAGAATGTTGAGTCATCATCACCTCTGAGAGGAGAAGAAGAAGAATGTTGAGTCAACACTCACTTCTGAGAGGAGGAGAAGAAGAATGTTGAGTCATCATCACCTCTGAGAGGAGGAGAAGAAGAATGTTGAGTCAACACTCACCTCTGAGAGGAGGAGAAGAAGAATGTTGAGTCAACACTCACCTCTGAGAGGAGAAGAAGAAGAATGTTGAGTCAACACTCACCTCTGAGAGGAGGAGAAGAAGAATGTTGAGTCAACACTCACCTCTGAGAGGAGGAGAAGAAGAATGTTGAGTCATCATCACCTCTGAGAGGAGAAGAAGAAGAATGTTGAGTCAACACTCACCTCTGAGAGGAGGAGAAGAAGAATGTTGAGTCAACACTCACCTCTGAGAGGAGAAGAAGAAGAATGTTGAGTCATCATCACCTCTGAGAGGAGAAGAAGAAGAATGTTGAGTCAACACTCACCTCTGAGAGGAGAAGAAGAAGAATGTTGAGTCATCATCACCTCTGAGAGGAGAAGAAGAAGAATGTTGAGTCAACACTCACCTCTGAGAGGAGAAGAAGAAGAATGTTGAGTCAACACTCACCTCTGAGAGGAGAAGAAGAAGAATGTTGAGTCAACACTCACCTCTGAGAGGAGAAGAAGAATGTTGAGTCATCCTCACCTCTGAGAGGAGAAGAAGAATGTTGAGTCAACACTCACCTCTGAGAGGAGAAGAAGAATGTTGAGTCAACACTCACCTCTGAGAGGAGAAGAAGAATGTTGAGTCAACACTCACCTCTGAGAGGAGAAGAAGAATGTTGAGTCAACACTCACCTCTGAGAGGAGAAGAAGAATGTTGAGTCAACACTCACCTCTGAGAGGAGAAGAAGAATGTTGAGTCAACACTCACCTCTGAGAGGAGAAGAAGAATGTTGAGTCAACACTCACCTCTGAGAGGAGAAGAAGAATGTTGAGTCATCACTCACCTCTGAGAGGAGAAGAAGAAGAATGTTGAGTCAACACTCACCTCTGAGAGGAGAAGAAGAAGAATGTTGAGTCATCATCACCTCTGAGAGGAGAAGAAGAAGAATGTTGAGTCAACACTCACCTCTGAGAGGAGAAGAAGAAGAATGTTGAGTCAACACTCACCTCTGAGAGGAGAAGAAGAAGAATGTTGAGTCAACACTCACCTCTGAGAGGAGAAGAAGAAGAATGTTGAGTCATCATCACCTCTGAGAGGAGAAGAAGAAGAATGTTGAGTCAACACTCACCTCTGAGAGGAGAAGAAGAAGAATGTTGAGTCATCATCACCTCTGAGAGGAGAAGAAGAAGAATGTTGAGTCAACACTCACCTCTGAGAGGAGAAGAAGAAGAATGTTGAGTCAACACTCACCTCTGAGAGGAGAAGAAGAAGAATGTTGAGTCAACACTCACCTCTGAGAGGAGAAGAAGAAGAATGTTGAGTCAACATCACCTCTGAGAGGAGAAGAAGAAGAATGTTGAGTCAACATCACCTCTGAGAGGAGAAGAAGAAGAATGTTGAGTCAACACTCACCTCTGAGAGGAGAAGAAGAAGAATGTTGAGTCAACACTCACCTCTGAGAGGAGAAGAAGAAGAATGTTGAGTCAACACTCACCTCTGAGAGGAGAAGAAGAAGAATGTTGAGTCATCATCACCTCTGAGAGGAGGAGAAGAAGAATGTTGAGTCAACACTCACTTCTGAGAGGAGGAGAAGAAGAATGCTGAGTCATCATCACCTCTGAGAGGAGGAGAAGAAGAATGTTGAGTCAACACTCACCTCTGAGAGGAGGAGAAGAAGAATGTTGAGACAACACTCACCTCTGAGAGGAGGAGAAGAAGAATGTTGAGTCAACACTCACCTCTGAGAGGAGGAGAAGAAGAATGCTGAGTCATCATCACCTCTGAGAGGAGAAGAAGAAGAATGTTGAGTCAACACTTCTCCAGGAGTCCCACAGGGAATAATCTATGTGTGTACCATTTCATTCAAAGGTCTGGAACAGAATAAAAGACGAGCTCTCCACTGTCTCCTGACTGTTAGTCCCATGAAGAATGATTATAACACGAGGAAGCATCATGGAAACATTTCACATCGTTCACAACAACAGTAAAGAAGAAGAATGTTGAGTCAACACTCACCTCTGAGAGGAGAAGAAGAAGAATGTTGAGTCAACACTCACCTCTGAGAGGAGAAGAAGAAGAATGTTGAGTCAACACTCACCTCTGAGAGGAGAAGAAGAAGAATGTTGAGTCATCATCACCTCTGAGAGGAGAAGAAGAAGAATGTTGAGTCAACACTCACCTCTGAGAGGAGAAGAAGAAGAATGTTGAGTCAACACTCACCTCTGAGAGGAGAAGAAGAAGAATGTTGAGTCAACACTCACCTCTGAGAGGAGAAGAAGAAGAATGTTGAGTCAACACTCACCTCTGAGAGGAGAAGAAGAAGAATGTTGAGTCATCATCACCTCTGAGAGGAGGAGAAGAAGAATGTTGAGTCAACACTCACCTCTGAGAGGAGGAGAAGAAGAATGTTGAGTCATCATCACCTCTGAGAGGAGGAGAAGAAGAATGTTGAGTCAACACTCACCTCTGAGAGGAGGAGAAGAAGAATGTTGAGTCAACACTCACCTCTGAGAGGAGGAGAAGAAGAATGTTGAGTCAACACTCACCTCTGAGAGGAGGAGAAGAAGAATGCTGAGTCATCATCACCTCTGAGAGGAGAAGAAGAAGAATGTTGAGTCAACACTTCTCCAGGAGTCCCACAGGGAATAATCTATGTGTGTACCATTTCATTCAAAGGTCTGGAACAGAATAAAAGACGAGCTCTCCACTGTCTCCTGACTGTTAGTCCCATGAAGAATGATTATAACACGAGGAAGCATCATGGAAACATTTCACATCGTTCACAACAACAGTAAAGAAGCAGAAAAGTTATAAAGTCTATTTTAATAAAGTCAAATAATAGAGCGTGCTGCATTTATACACATCCCTCAACAAGACCAACGCCACTTTGATGTTTGGTGACGTCATCTCCCCGTCCACTTTGTCCTTAAATGAGGACAAATAATAAAAAATGTCCATAGTTCAGAGACATTTGAAGATAAACGCAGGTGATGATGAGACAGCTGTTTCCTGTTCTTTATAAAACTAAAGTCATAGTTTAATGTTTAAGTACTAACTCATTCACTTCTCAGTATCAGTACTCAGTATCAGCAAGTACCCAAACTGAAGTACTTGTACTCAGTCTGAAAGAACTAGTATGGGGACACCTGTACTCTGGATCATCAGTCCATTCAAGTCCCACACAAGGCTCCCATTGTGTGACCCATCCAGACCTGCAGATGTTTATGCCTGGTCCCACTGCACAACTCGAAACGCGCCTGCCGTCCCCTTTTGGCCGCGCTTGTCAGGGTCCCACCAAGCCACTGAAGACCGTCTGATGACGTACACTAGGGGGTGGCAGAGGGAGGGGGTGTAGCTCGTTTTCCGGGTTCAGTTGTTGTGTTAACTGCACCTCCGACGGTCTTTGATGAGATTAAAACGTTTTTTTTTTATGTTTGGGGTGATCTACACTGGAGAGAACAGCAGCCTGTCAGCAGCAACTGTAAAAATGCCACGTTTCTTACCGGAGTTTGGTTCCAATTCATGGAGGCTCAATCCGGTAAGTTTAAAAAGTCCAAAAAAAGTCCCGTTGTGGTTGTGTAATCAGATAGCAGAGGCTCTCCCGACTGTTTTCTGGACGCGTCGAGCAGCCAGAGATCGAATTTTATGGCGTTGGCAGTTCGACGCCGACGCGCGCGTGCGTGTGCAGGCTGCCGCCGCGCCGCTTCGATCAGTTGAATCGCGCCGCTTCCCGGTTCGCCGTGATGCCTGGTACCCACTACCCCCAGTTTCGGGCGGCTGAAGCGGCCGGTTTACATTCAAAGTCTATGGAGGAGACGCGTGGAGTCACGGCGAACAAGGAAGCGGCGCGATTCAAGTGATCGAAGCGGCGCGGGGGCAGCCTGCACACGCACGCGCGCGTCGCCGTCGAGCCGCCGACGTCCCAAATGTTGATCTCTGGCGGCTCGACGCATCCGGCAAACAGTCGGGAGAGCCTCGCTATCTGATTACACAACCACAACGGGACTTTTTTCGGACTTTTTAAACTTACCGGATCGAGCCTCCATGAACCGGAACCAAACTCCGGTAATAAACGTGGCATTTTTACAGTTGCTGCTGACAGGCTGCTGTTTTCTTCCAGTGTAGATCACCCCAAACATAAAAAAAAAAACGTTTTAATCTCATCAAAGACCGTCGGAGGTGCAGTTAACACAACAACTGAACCCGGAAAACGAGCTACACCCCTCCCTCTGCTGCCCCCTAGTGTACGTCATCAGACGGTCTTCAGTGGTTTGGTGGGACCCTGACCAGCGGCCAAAAGGGGGCGGCAGGCGCGTTTCGAGTTGTGCAGTGGGTACCAGGCATGACTCCACGCGTCTCCTCATAGACTTGAATGTAAACCGGCCGCTTCAGCCGCCCGACAACGGGGCAGTGGGTACCAGGCACAAACACACATTTAACAACAGCTGCAGCTGGAATCAAAGGACTTCCAGAATCCTGAAAGATGAAAACTGATTCTGTCTGTTGCTCCATCAGAACATCTGGAACCTGTTTTGATCATGTGACCACAGCTGGAGGTCAGAAATCCCATTTCTGTGTGTTTCATGTGTTGAACATGAAGAGAAACCATGTTAATGTGTGAACGCTGAGTCAGCATTCACAACATTGTTGGATGTTTTTTATCTTCTGTCACTTTGTTACAATCTGTTTCTGCAGACTTGATGCTGTTTTAGTCGTTCATCATCAAACTGATGATCTCATTCAGAGCTGACGGATGATTTTTGATCTTTGTAACTTTCATCCTTTTTAAATTATTAAACTTTATTTACAAATATTTTCTATAAAGAAAAACATTAAGATCTCTTAATAACTTTTAAAAACACTTTTTAAAATCTGCTTCAGTTTGTCTTCTCTGTTTTAGCCTTCTTGTGCTACTTTAAGCTTTTAGCTGTTGTTTTGCTATTTTCAGTCTTTTTATGCTACATTTACCTTCTAGCTAGCCTTTTGCAACTTTAGCTACCATTTTATTTCTTTAGCTTTTGGCTAGCACTTTGCTTCTTTTTGCTTCTAGCTATCATTTTGTTACTTTAGGCTTTGAGCTGCAGTGTTGCTTTATTTAGCTTTTAGCTAGCCTTCTGCTACATTTAGCAATCTCTATGCTACTTTCACCTTTTAGCTAAAGTTTAGCTTCTTCTAACTTTTAGCAAGTGATTCTCTTCTTTAACTTTTAGCTAGTGTTCATCTTTTTTATCTTTTAGCTCGTGTTGTGTATCAGCTTCAGCTTGTTCGGCTGGTTTCAGCAGACTCTTTCAGCTCAGCGTTCAGTTTCACAAACGAGAATTATTTTTACAAACTGATCCTGACGCTGCAGAGAAAAGCAGCTGAAGAAAATGCATCGATGGATCCAAACTACTCTGTCATGAGCTCAGAAGAGGAACATGTAGCTGAACTACATTTCCCATGAGCGTTAGCTCCAGCAGCTGCTGCCTCATGGGAGATGTAGTTGTTGAAGGCTCAGTGAAGCTTTGTGGTGGATGTTTCCTGAAATGAGGAGGTGTTCAGATGGTGTGGACAGAAAGTGACAGGAACATGTTGAAGGTTTAAAAATCATCTCAACATGAACTGTGTGACAGACTTTTAGAACAGAGGCTGAGTTCAGGACTTCAGCAGGAACTCTGCAAACACCTGAACTTCTCCACACGTCTCACTGAAGCACGTGGACTTCTTGTGAGTCAAGTGTTGGTCAGTTCAGAGAAACATCTTCCTGGATGTTCTTCTTCTTCTCTCCTCTTCATGTTTGTGGGGATTTAAGGGCCGTTAGAAGCTCCTGCAGCTGAGTGGAACATCTGGACCTGAGATGTGGAGCAGGTTCTGTGGACAGAACTCAGCAGAACCAACGTTTGAGAGGCTGCACTCAGAGTGGGAGGAGCCTCTGAAGAACGTTGCTGAGCTTCAAACAGACACAGAGTCCAGGGGCCTCATGTATCAACCGTGCGTGCGCACAAAAACATTGCGCACGTCACTTTCCACGCAAAACCCCGTATGTAACAAAAATGAAATGAACGTGAATATCTGCGCATCCAAGTACATTTCCACGCCAGCTCCCCTGCTGGCGTACGCACGTTTCTGTGGTTATTGTTCCTTTGGCGACACTTACAGGTGATTCAGAGAAACTGAAGCCCCACAGTCTGTGGTTGACTTTAAGAGCGGCTTGAAGACCTTTCTTTTCAACCGAGCATACTATACTCCTCATGATTCTACTTTTGATCATAGCTGACACTGTTGTTGATTTTAATTGTTTTATTATTTGTTTTATTGACATTTAATTCTGTTGCACCTTGTAGCACTTTGAGATTTCCATTAATGAAAAGTGCGTTATAAATTGAATTCATTATTATTATTATTATTATTATTATTATTAACTGTTCATGATGTGAAAATGATTAATATTCCCACCAAACACACGATTAACAAGTATTACATCCACATGACGCAGTGAAATAAAGGACGCGCAAAGTTGTGCAAAGAATAAATTTAACAGGAACGGATTCATTCAGCCTTACTGGAGAATATAATAAATAGTGTAACACGCAGAGCATTTATTTATAAACAGATATAATTTTCTGATCTAGGATATGGCTTATCAGCCGTTTTCAGAAATAATCATTTTTCAGTTTGGCACTGCTGCGCTCTGGAGCAACACAGGAGCCGTGCATCACGCGTGCAGAAGCAGCGATCAAACTGTTCCACAGGAGCTTTCCTGAGGGAGCTGGCAGGCCGATCAGGGCTGTCCAGTCCACACAAAGCCTGATCATATTTAATGGAATGTCTCATCCATATGATTCCAAAGGCTGAGTGGTCGCGCTTTGGAGCGCGCGCGCACCCACGCCGGTGTTACACGGCAGCTGGAGGTGATTCATAATCTGCGTTTATTGTAGATTTCTCCAAAATGACACGTGAAAGTACACCATATATAACTTGTAGGAGAGTAAAGGCTTCACAGACAAACAGATTGCGCACAATGTGGCGCGCGCAGCGTTTGGAGACTCCAACATCAGTCATGTCATGAAAACTCTCCACTGAGACGCACAGACCCGTTTCTTCATATCATCTATTAAATAAACAAAGATCTATGTTCTACCAAACATCTAAGTTCCTCTGTGTTTACAGTAATTATGGTAATAAACCCGTGCGCAAAGTTAATATTTTCACTCAGAATGAATGGATGAGCTGGCGCACCAAAGCAGGGTGCGCGCACACACAAATCCGACACACAATCACTCGTTCTTTGTGTGATGAACACATTTTATTACTATTCTTACTTAGGATTATTTTCCTCACTCATATTATATTAAATTCATTATTTTCCTGAATCTAGAAATAATTTCTGATCGCGCAGGGATCAAACAAACATGTCCTTCACACATGCAGGAAGTAATTTGCATCTGTTTAACATATGTAAATGAAGGCGTGTCAGGGGAGGTGTCTCACGTGCGCTCAGTTCCACGTTGGTTGTGATGTACAAAAGGAATGTGCGTGGATTCCGGTGTACGCACAGTTTGATACATCTGGATTTTTTTGTGCGTACACACTTTTCTGGATTTGACCGTACGTCACTTTTCAGTAGGAAATCCACGCAAGTCTTTGTACATGAGGCCACAGGAGAGAATTAGTTTCTACTTCCTGAACGTTTCTCCACTGCAGCCAGATGTTGGTCAGCTGAACATCTGCAGAAACAGGAGACATGTTTGTCCTCTCCTGTTCACTTCAGCTGTTCTGATGCTGGACACAATTAAAGGCCTGGCAGTCCTTGAAATAATGCATGGCCCGCCACCTTTCATCTTTCTTTTAGACTAAGATCAGATCAAGTTTGAGTCAAACCTGTAAAATAATGATTAATTAATTAATTTGTTTGTTTGTTTGTTTCAGTCCAACTCCTCACCAGTTTGTGGTGGTAATTTACCAAATTATTCTTTCCCAACTACCAATGTTGTGTAACAGGGTTATGCTGGGGAAGATACTCAGTCATCCGGGACATGATAAAATCAAAAAAGGTGTTCATTACAAGAACAACTGGACTTTATTTGACTGCATTCATAAAGAACACAAATAAAGTCCAGTTGTTCTTGTATTGAACGCCTTTTTTGATCGTAACAGGGTTGTTGTTTAATTAATTTGATCAAAATGCACCATATTTATAATATTTTTCTTGTTTTGCAGAAAAGTTTATCTAGTAGTTATTAGAAATCTTTCTTTTAATCTTTGTGGAAACTCCAGGTTCCTTTTGTTTGTGTAGTGACGACGCCCCCTGGTGGTGTCTGCTGTTAAATACGTGGACATGACGTCACCAGCTAGGCCTCTTTGTTTTCCTTCGTGATGAGGAGGTGTTCAAGATGGCGCTCTGATATTCAACCGACACATTTTCATATATTAAAGGGAGTTGTTTGCTACAAGGAGACATTCTGCTGACAAGGTACCATAATAAGTGTATAGACACTGTAGAGTGATGTGAAGGTGCAGAAAGAAGAAAACACGAGTCCAGCAAACTATCCACCGCTAGCGTAGCTAACAACAAGCTAGCTGGATCTAAAAGTTCGACCGCTGCCAGCATGCATGATTATATTAGCCCAGATGTTGATGAGGGGATGGAAGCAGAGTTTCCACCTCTGCCCGTGACACCCTCCAAGGTTTACAGCAGAGAAACAAAGGAAGCTACAAGATACAGAGTTTCCTTCTGATGAGAAGCTACGTCTGGATTTAGCTCCGTGATTTATTTCAATTACTAATGAAAAAAGACTTCTCGTGAGTCAAATACTTTATTCTGTGATTTAGTTCCAAGCTGCTGCTGCCAGAGGCTTGTAACACTGCAGCTTCTTGTCTGTGGAGAGGAAGTTAGTTCACTCTGTTAGCATCTGTAGCTGTTAGCATGTGTAGCTGTTTTTTTTTTTTTTTTTTTTTTAATAGAAAAAACAAGTACAAAAAAAACTTACAATGTCAAACATGGCTCGAGACTTAAGGCATGCATAGCACAAAAGAGAATAAAGGCACATAAACAAAAACAAAAATGTGTCTTGGGCAGCTTACAACAGAAATTCGTTACAGATTGTTTTAGTTTTTAAAGCTTTGGCATTAGTACAGTACTTTAAAGTAGCTAAGTAAGAGGAAATATAATTAGAAAACACTATAAATCTAGGTTTTAGCAAGGAGAATTTACAACTGTGGATGTAAAATTTGGCTAAGAGTAGTATTAAATTTACAACAAAAACTTTCTCACTTGAAATATTTGGACAAAAGAAACCAAACAGTATAATTTTAGCGTCAAATGGTAGGTCAATTTCTAACTTTCTATTTACATACATGAAAATGTCTTTCCAGAACACCTGAGTATGAGAACAGTCCCAGAAGAGATGGATGATGGTCTCCTCAGAGCTGTGGCAGAGTGAACACATTGGGTCTACGTTTGGACGGTACTTGGAGATTATATAGTTTACAGGATAACATTTATGCAGAATCTTTAGGGACACTTCTCGAATCTTATTAGTTATAAAGTATTTTCTAGGTAACAACCAAACATCTTTCCAACAGATATCATTAAATAAATTATCCCAGAAGAATATAGAAGCAGGTTTACTAATACATTCTCTAATTATTAATTCTCTAATACATTTGTTATTTGTTTTTTCACTTAAAAAAGGGTCAGAGTTACCAATGAATAATTCTTCAGTTAAATAGTTCGTGCTGTTTTGTACAGGATTTGACATCAACATTTTCACACCAGATGGAATTGCATCAAAGACAATTGCAAATTCTTTTGGTAGTACTGGAAAGTTATACGTAGTTAAAAATTCACTGTAAGAGTAAGTGTTGCCGTCTTTGTTGAATAACTGATGTACATGAACTATTCCTCTGTCAAACCAATTTTTAAAGAAAATAGATTTATGTTTAAAACAAATGTCTTTGTTATTCCAAATATAGTATTTGTGTGGAGAGAAATTGTGTTTGTGAACCAGAGACCAGCACAAAAACAGCTGTTTGTGGAAATTGGAGAGTTTGATCGGAATTTTGTCAATGTTGTAATTACACCTTAAAATAAAAGATAGACCACCCAATGCTTCAAATACATGTGTTGAAATGAAGTTCCACAAAGAGTTTGGATTTAAGAGATATCTTTTGATCCATTTAATTTTAAAGGAGGAGTTTAGAGTCTGTAAGTCTAATACATTAAACCCACCAGAGCACAGCTTATTTATCATAACATTTTTTCGGATTAGATGAACCTTTTTTTTCCAAATAAAATCAAACAATGTTTTATCCACTTTTGAAATGATGTCCTTGGGAACCTCCAAGGCAGAAGTCGCATAAACCAAACTGGAGAGACCTTCAGCCTTAGAAAGTAATACACGACCGGAGATGGATAAATCTCTCTGTACCCATAAATTGAATTTTTTTTGAATTACAGTAACAAGGGGATTAAAGTTATCACTTAATCTTTGGTCCTCCTCTTTTATAATATAGATACCAAGGTATTTAACTTTGTGTTTTACTGGGATTCCTGAGATCTCTGTGTCATGACATGTTTTAATAGTGCTAAAATCTCCATAGGAAGAAGAAACAAAAATGGAGAAATTGGACAACCTTGTCTAATTCCACGCTCAACATTAAATCTGCCAGAGGTTCCATGAGCTAGTTTAATTGAGCTATTGCCTATTCCAGTTACCTCGTATTTTGGGAACTACGAAGTGGCAGTGACGTCATCTCCCCATCTACCACTTCAAAACACGTTCCGGTTACCCCGGTGGTAAAAACAAGCTGGACGCACGCTGTTTTTGTTGCTGTTTCGGAATATAATAAATTACTAAACATATATGCACTCCTGACACAGAACATGTCAAAGAAGAAAGATGAACGCCGAAGGTAATAGATTTAATATATATTTTTCTCGTTGGGAAAAAGAAAAACTGGCTTTACAGCTAAAAAAAAAACGTCTTCGCTCACTGCACAGCAAAACATGTAGGGGGTTTACGATATGTTGAAGAAACTGTACAGTGGTTGCTTTATTTTGCTAAATAAATAAGTTGCTAACACCGGTTGCTAACCCTGCTGACCACTTGACCAGGTCACCCTTGTAAAAGAGATCTCGAACGGGCTTTACCTGGTAAAATAAAGGTGATTGATTTTATGATATATAACACCATCAGAAAGTTTTGGTTTGTAGCCTGACACTACAGTACTGTTGTTGTTTTTTTACAATCAACCTTTATTTAGTCAGGTAAATGTCATTGAGCCTCGTGGACTCATTTAAAAAAGTGACCTGCTACAAACTAAAGAATGATTAACAGCAATGGTAGAATTTCCTTAAACAATAGACAATAAACACAAGAGAGAAATATATATTTATATATATATTTTTTTCTTTTAAAACAAAGTATCAAAGACTAGAAAAACATTATAAGGTAGATGTATAAATCAAAGACAGGAACATATCTGCATTGGTTTTTTGCCAGGATTCCAAGAGATTCAACTATTCTCCAGATTCCAACAGTTTCCTGAAAGTAGCTGTCTGAAATGTGTATTTTTCACATAAACAAGAAGTCAAATGATGAAAAAATGACAGAGAATTGCAGCTCATTATTAACTTTATGTCTGTCTGAAATAAACACTGTTTTCCCATTGCAGAGTTGTCTTGGACCCTACCATGCTGCCAGAAAACCCATCCATCCTGAAGAACAATGGTGCTCTAAGTGAAGCAGACAAGCAACGTAACGCTGAAATCAGCCGTGGAAGGGTGATTGTGGAGCAAGCCTTCGGATGTTTGAAGTGCAGGTGGAGACGGCTTCGTGACGTGCAGAATACCAGAACTGTTGTGGTGGTGAAGATCATAGTGGCTGCCTGCATCCTCCACAACTTGGGACGTGGGCCATCACAAATTTGTCAGCAGCATGCAGACGGGTCCCCCAGGGAGGATGATGAAAATGAATAACTCCTTAGAATTCCGGTGTGTAAAAGAAAAAATAATAGGTAGTATGTTGTTTTGCGTCTTCCTACATTAGCGCAGTTGTTCATGACAAAACTGTCTGTACNCACCCTTGTAAAAGAGATCTCGAACGGGCTTTACCTGGTAAAATAAAGGTGATTGATTTTATGATATATAACACCATCATAACGTTTTGGTTTGTAGCCTGACACTACAGTACTGTTGTTGTTTTTTTACAATCAACCTTTATTTAGTCAGGTAAATGTCATTGAGCCTCGTGGACTCATTTAAAAAAGTGACCTGCTACAAACTAAAGAATGATTAACAGTAATGGTAGAATTTCCTTAAACAATAGACAATAAACACAAGAGAGAAATATATATTTATATATATATATATTTTTTTTTTCTTTTAAAACAAAGAATCAAAGACTAGAACAACATTATAAGGTAGATGTATAAATCAAAGACAGGAACATATCTGCATTGGTTTTTTTCCAGGATTCCGAGAGATTCAACTATTCTCCAGATTCCAACAGTTTCCTGAAAGTAGCTGTCTGAAATGTGTATTTTTCACATAAACAAGAAGTCAAATGATGAAAAAATGACAGAGAATTGCAGCTCATTATTAACTTTATGTCTGTCTGAAATAAACACTGTTTTCCCATTGCAGAGTTGTCTTGGACCCTACCATGCTGCCAGAAAACCCATCCATCCTGAAGAACAATGGTGCTCTAAGTGAAGCAGACAAGCAACGTAACGCTGAAATCAGCCGTGGAAGGGTGATTGTGGAGCAAGCCTTCGGATGTTTGAAGTGCAGGTGGAGACGGCTTCGTGACGTGCAGAATACCAGAACTGATGTGGTGGTGAAGATCATAGTGGCTGCCTGCATCCTCCACAACTTGGGACGTGGGCCAAATGTACTTAAAAGACTGCTATAATGAAGCTTAATAAACATTTTTCTTTAAATACAGCATTTTGTCTTTGAGTTGTGGCAAAAGTTTAACCGATGGGTTGCAACAATTAAATATTATTAGCTCATAGTGCTTTAAGTATCTGTCAGAACTGCACGTGCACATTTCCAAAAATAAATTAGTAATGTGAACATAGCAACATTTTAGGGAAACGTACCTTTTGTGTATTGTACGGTAAGAAAATGTTACACGATTTGCTCTGTAGCTAGTAATGCAAAATAGTTTCAATACTATTAAACTAGTTTATACAAAATAGTTTCTATTTTAACCTTTGCAAGCAAATAGTTCATACTGAAAACAAATCTCAGTTGTCTGAAAGTTTCAGTTTTAATTACAAAATGTGCAACAGAACAGCATTTCAAAATTCATACAATCAAAGGCACTGAAAACCAACCATTTTTACTGGGCCGAACCTGAGCAAAATAAACAAGTCAAGTCAAAGTCAACTTTATTATCAAAACTGCAATATGTACAGGACATACACAGGATTGAAATTGCATTTCTCTCTCAGTCCCTCTGTGCAACAGTAACCATTTAAACACTAAACAATTAATAAACAAGCATAAAATGAAATAATAAAAGTTTAGTACTGTCCTGAGTTTTTTTGCATAGTAGTTTTTCATAGTAGTATAAAAGTATAAAATGTTTCACCAACACCAAAAACACCAACATTTAACAACCGTAATCATAAAATGAAATAGAGTGTAATACTGTCCTGAGTTTTTTGCATAGTAGTTTTCCATAGTAGTGTAAAAGTATAAAAAGTCTGGATTAAGTCTCATGAAACTGCTCTCTGAGCTGAGCAACAGCCTCAATCCACATCAATTTTTTGTTATTTTTTACCTTTCGCAGCCTGGCATTCGGCTCGGACAGGTTTCTTGGCAGTTCACCATTGTCTTTTACATTCTCACGCATGTGTTCAATCAAGAACAGTGTCTGCTCTTTATTAAAACTGTCATTCACACGGATGGGGGACTCTGCGTGGCTGCTGGTTGATGGAGAGTCTTCACAGTTCTCTGAAAAAATCATTTTAAAAGAAAAAAACACAGTATTGTTAAATTCATTATACAGTAATTGGTTTGGTTTGCATTAAAACTTATTTCTACTAAATCTTACCAGCTGTGCTGTCCTGTGCAGGTTGGATAAGCTCAACTTTCATAGTGAGGTTTGCATCAATGTACAAACTGGACAAATCCCCTGCACTGCGATACAGGCTGCCAGAAAATGTTGTTGTTCTCTGCTCATCAACAAACATGTTGTTGTCCTGGTCGAGGTAGACTGAAAACAAACACACACTTAATACACAAATATACACGTCCTAACACATAAATATCATACAGGATTATAGAATGTTTCTAAACACGGATCTTTGGAAACCAAATATATATATTTTTTTACCACAGTTTAGTGCTAATTTATAGTCAGTTCAACAAACAATGTGTGTTTAGTTCTGGGTTGCCTAACAAAAATAAGCCACAGCGCCAAAGAAAACAAGGGTAAAAAATATATATTTTAAAATAAAATTCATAACTAATAGTTACTTTTTTAATGTGCTAAATAATAAAATGTGGCGAATGAAATTCGCTGTTTCACTGCGGTAATGCAGTGCTGCAGCTGGCCTACAGAACTGTTGTGATCCAAACAACGAGAAAAACAGCCGTACACCGCATGTCATGCAACTAAACACAGGTTTTTAATGTGATCTGTGTTCACAAGCATACGCTTAAGCTGTGTGTGTGATTAAAAAACACACAACAACATTTTACAACTGTTATTTTAGTAAAAGTTAAGGAGTTCACTTACTGAAGACGCGAGTAGCCGCCATATTGAAATTGTCACTGGGATAAACTGGGGGCCGAAAAAATTGCCCCACTTCACGAATGGGAGTTCCCCACTGGAGCGGGCGTTCCGGTTTAAATCCACCACTGGGACCTTGGAAATTCCCACAATACGAGGTTACTGGAACGCAGCATTTGTACCTCAGTGAGGCAGGCACCAAAATAGGTCTGGTTTCACGTGAACAGGCCCCTGTGGGTACACTCCATAACTAGTTGTTAACTAGTTACGAACGAGCCTGAACGAGCGCGAACAGGCCCTGTGGATAAATGGCATTAGTCAACTTTGACCAAAACGCCTCATCTCAAATATGTTTAAAAACATTTAAAATGACTAGAATCTCCAATTTACAATTAATACATTATAAAGTTCTCTATAGAGTACATGATATAGGTCAGCGAATGTTTAAGATGGGATTTACATCATCTAACAACTGCTCACAGTGCATAGGAAATATACCTGATGATTATATCCACATAGCACTTTGAGATTTTTATTAATGAAAAGTGCATTATAAATTGAATTCATTATTATTATTATTTTATCCACGCATTCTGGTTTTGTCCACCTGTTCAGAGGTTCTGGGTCCAGGTCTGTGAAGATTTGTCTAAATGTCTGAAATGTAATATTCCACTCTCTCCGTCTGTTTGCTTATTGGCTGTCTTTGAAGATGTTACACTAGAAAAAAATTATCCCGCATGATTTTCGCTGCCTTATGCATCGCAAAGAAAACCATATTCCTGAATTGGAAAAATAAAAATAATCTTAACCTTAATCACTATAAAAAATCTTCTGTTAGATCATATTAGTCTTGAAACAGCATCTGCCGACACATCAGATCAATCTCTCTGGCATTCTTTGATCGGTTCCGTTACATGGTGAGGGTGGGGGTCTGGGTTCTTGCCTTGTGGGGCATTGGGGCTGGTGTGGGGGGGTTTCGGGGATTGGGGCGCCGGGGGGGTTGTTGGGGGCTGGGCTGTTGGGGGTGCCTGGGCATGGGGGCCCTGCTTTCGCCCTGGGGAGGACCTGGGTGGTTCTGGGGGATACCTGCCGGTGGCTGCATGCGGGCCCTTGGGTGGTCGGTGGCGGCAGTCATGGGTCATCGGTCGGTGCCCTGGCTGTGCTGGGGTGGGTTCGGGTTGGGCGCTGGGGTCTTAGGGCTCTGGGGGGGTGTCATTCCCGGGCTTGGGCCTGGTGGGGTCGGAGATCTTGGGCTCTGGCGGGTGGGTTGCCGGCTTCTTCTTCTTCTTCTTCTTGTGTTTAATGGCGGGTGGTATCTAACGTTAAGATGCATTATCGCCATCTACTGTGCTGGAGTGTGGGCCAGAGTATTTTTCAAACATACTGTACTACCTACCTAAACTATATTCTTGTATACAGTTTTGTTTCCTTAAGAAATTTAATAAGTACCTCATTTATCTTGTCATGTTTAACTAATAGCCTGTCCACTCGTAATGTCTCCATCCCATATTTTCTTATTTCCTGTTTTAATTTTTCTCTACTCACCCTATATTTTTCACAGTGGACTATTACATGTTCTACTGTCTCCATGTCCATGCCACAATCACAAAGACCTGTTGGATGTTTCCCTATCAAATGCAAAATTTTATTTAATCCTGTGTGACCAAGCCGTAATCTTGTCATCACCACTTGATCCTTTCGACTTTGTCCAATCATTTCCATTCTCCCTACTTTCTTCTGTATCTGAAACAGATGACGACCATTAGTCTCCTCCTCCCAGAGTCTCTGCCAATCAGAGTTAACTTGGTTTTTAATAGGTTTCATTTCAGATTTACCAAATGCGATTTCCATGATTCCAACTTGTTTTAGAGATAATTTAGCAAGATAATCTGCTACATCATTCCCCTCTATATTCTTATGAGCAGGTATCAACATGAGCGTAACCTGTACTTTAGCTTGTGTAAGTCTAAATATAACTTCATATATTCCATTATCAACTTTATATTGATTTGATCTCGCTATACCTATCTGTACCTGTATGACTCTATCAATCCAAAAAATTTTGATCCAACTTTATGCCCTTCCTGTTATTCCCATTTTATATAATTTGATAAGCAACCCATCCTTCCATACCATGTCATATGCCTTCTCAACATCAAAAAATACTGCTACTACTACCTCCCTGTTTACCTGAGCTTTCCTAATGTCTGATTCCAAACACACAACAGGATCCATCGTACCCCTTCCTTTTCTAAATCTGCTTTGGTATGATGAAAGTAATCCTTGACTTTCTATATAATATGTAAGCCTTTCAGTTATCATTATTTCCATAATCTTTCCCATACTTGAAGTAAGTGCAATGGGCCTATAGCTTGAAGGGTTTGTTGGATCCTTTCCTGGTTTGAGAATTGGTATTATAATTGCCTCCTTCCAATTACTAGGTAACTTTTCTTCTTCCCAGATTTTATTAAACAGGCCTAAAAGTTTTCCATTTGCTTGATGTCCTAAGTGTTTTAACATAATATAACATATTTGATCTTTTCCGGGTGCTGTTAAACCTGATTTAAGTATTGCCCTCTTCATTTCCTGCATGGAAAAAGGTGCATCCATGATATGACCTAGTGGTGTTACACTATCTAAAATTATCTCATTTGCCCTTCTTGTTTGGTCCCTCCTGCATTTTCCCTGCTCTGATAAATTATCTGAACTATGGATCATTGCAAATGTTTTTTCCATTATTTCTACTTTCTCTTCAGTTTTTATCACTGTTCCTTTGTCATGTTTTAAAATTGGGTATGTCCTTTCACGTCTATTTCCTTTCATGGTCTTTATCATTTCCCATACGTTAGCTATAGGAGTCATTCTGCCTATTGTGTCACAATAATCCCTCCATTTTGCTTTTTTTGCCTTCTTGATGTTGGTGAAGGAAACAGAGGGGATGAGGAAGTGATGGGTAGGTTTGGTGTCAAGGAAAGAAACCAGGAAGGACAGATGGTGGTGGATTTTGCCAAGAGAATGGAAATGGCTATAGTCAATACCTATTTCCAAAAGAGGGAGGAACATAGAGTGACCTATAAGAGTGGAGGAAGGAGTACACAGGTCGATTACATTCTGTGTAGAAGAGGAAACCTGAGAGAGATTGGAGACTGTAAGGTTGTAGCAGGGGAGAGCGTGGCCAGACAGCATCGGATGGTTGTGTGTAGAATGACTGTTGTTGCGAAGAAGAGAAAAAGAGTAAAATCAGAGAAGAAGACCAAATGGTGGAAGCTAAAGAAGGAAGAATGTTGTGAGAAATTCAGAGACGAGCTGTTAAAGGCTCTGGGTGGTAAGAAAGAGCTTCCAAGTGACTGGGCTACTACAGCAACAGTAATTAGAGAGACAGGTAGGAAGGTACTTGGTGTGTCATCTGGACAGAGAATGGATGATAAGGAAACCTGGTGGTGGAATAGTGAAGTGCAGGATGCCATTCAAAGAAAGAGATTAGCCAAGAAGAAATATGACAGTGAGAGGACTGAAGAGAGGAGACAGGAATATAAGGAGATGGGACATAGAGCAAAGAGGGAAGTAGCTAAGGCAAAGCAGAGGGCGTACAATGAGTTATATGGGAGACTGGACACTAAAGAGGGCGAGAAGGACTTGTACCGATTGGCAAGACAGAGGGATCAGGCTGGAAAGGATGTGCAACAGGTTAGGCTTATTAAAGATGGGAATGGGAATGTTCTAACAAGTGAGGAGAGTGTGATGGGAAGATGGAAGGATTACTTTGAGGAGCTAATGAATGAAGAGAATGAAAGAGAAAGAAGAGTGGAGGTAATAGAAACTGTGGACCAGGAAGTGGGAAAGATTAGTGAGGGTGAAGTCCGGAAAGCTCTGAAAAGAATGAAGAAGGGGAAGGCAGTAGGACCTGATGACATACCAGTGGAGGTTTGGAAATGTCTTGGAGAGATGGCAGTGAGGTTTTTGACTCAAATATTTAATGGAATATTTGAGGGTGAGAAAATGCCTGAAGAATGGAGAAGAAGTGTGCTGGTTCCCATTTTTAAGAACAAGGGTGATGTACAGAGTTGTAGCAACTACAGGGGAATTAAGTTGATGAGCCACACAATGAAGATCTGGGAGAGAGTTGTGGAAGGAAGGCTTAGACAAGAGGTGACTATCTGTGAGCAGCAGTATGGTTTCATGCCAAGAAAGAGCACCACAGATGCATCTTTGATTTGAGGATGTTGATAGAGAAGTACAGAGAGGGTCAGAAAGAACTCCATTGTGTGTTTGTGGATTTAGAAAAAGCATATGACAGGGTGCCAAGAGAAGAGGTGTGGTATTGCATGAGGAAATCTGGAGTGGCAGAAAAGTATGTTAGACTGGTACAGGACATGTATGAGGACAGCAGGACATGTATGAAGACAGCAGGACATGTATGAGGACAGCAGGACATGTATGAGGACAGCAGGACAGTGGTGAGATGTGCTGTAGGAGTGACAGATAGCTTCAAGGTGGCGGTGGGATTGCATCAAGGATCTGCTCTGAGCCCCTTCTTGTTTGCTCTGGTGATGGACCGACTAACAGATGAGGTCAGGCAGGAATCCCCATGGACTATGATGTTTGCAGATGACATTGTGATCTGTGGTGAGAACAGGGAACAAGTGGAAGAGAACTTGGAGAGGTGGAGGTATGCACTTGAAAGAAGAGGAATGAAAGTCAGTCGTAGTAAGACAGAGTACATGTGTGTGAATGAGAGGGAGGCCAGTGGAACAGTGAGGCTACAAGGAGCAGAGGTCACAAAGGTGCAGGACTTCAAGTACTTGGGGTCCACTGTCCAGGAAAATGGGGAGTGTGGTAAAGAGGTGAAGAAGAGAGTCCAGGCAGGATGGAGTGGATGGAGAAAAGTTGGTAACACTTTATAATAACTACACATTATTTAGCCTTATTTAAGCATTAATAAACATTTAATTAACATTGAAAACATCATTAATTAAGGATGATTCACACTTAATACACTATTAATTAACACACTTATTAACGCTTTATACATAAAGAATAATGAGTTCCAAAACCTACGTACTCAATGTTTATTCATGCTTAATAACTCATGAATTAACTATGCTATCTATATTTGTAAATGCACAAATTAATGTGCTTTCACCACATGTATTAAATGCGTACTAATTGTTAAATAATGTTTGAATTCACTATCTATTAATCCTGCAATGCATCATTAATTAAGGCAGTTGCTAGTAGTTACTTAAGTGTATTTGTGAACCCTTCTAAAGTGAAGACTATTCATTCTTTATTAAGGTTTTGTTAATGTTGAATAAATCCTAAATAGCCACAAGTTATTTTTCACTTGTGGAAATCTAAAATGTTTACCCAACCTGGGTCATGAAACACTCAACCTGTAGCAGGTCACTAAAGTGGCAAAAATTGTGTCAAAGAAAAGTAGTGCAAAACATTTTGGTCACAAATCAAATGATAGGATTTTACAACGTTTCACTGACGTTTTTCTTTTTCTGTTCGTGTTGAAGCGGCTGCTTCAACAACCCGCCCGGACAGAAAAAGCTGTGACACAAAACGTGCGTGGTGACGTCGTTGTTACGCAGCGCTCACTCCAACAGCAGGCGTTAGCGATAGCAGGCTAAAAGCTAAGCTAGTCTCCAAAGCGCGTTGTTTTCGCTTCAAAACGAGTCAAACGAGTGCTCATGACCGTCAGAATGTGACTGAACAAAGTTTCACAAGCGAAGAGAAAGCTGACGACATCACTGATGAGAGGAAAGACTAATTCGTGGACGTAGTTCGGTTTTGTTAAACTGCAGGCTTCTTCTGCAGCGAGTCCTACTCGGTTTCTTTATTTTGCAAAACGTGACGGAGTCGTTCTAACTAGCGGTGGGAACATCTAACTGACAGATGTATGTTTTATTGACTTTTAGAAAATGTCAATACAAACCTGTTTTTGGTATTCAACGTCTCCTGCTTTGATTTTTGTCTGATTTCCACAAGTGAAAAATAACTTCTGGCTATTTAGGATTTATTCAACATGAACAAAACCTTAATAAACCATGACTAGTCTTCACTTTAGAAGGGTTCACAAATACACTTAAGTAACTACTAGCAACTGCCTTAATTAATGATGCATTGCAGGATTAATAGATAGTGAATTCAAACATTATTTAACAATTAGTACGCATTTAATACATGTGGTGAAAGCACATTAATTTGAGCATTCACAAATATAGATAGCATAGTTAATTCATGAGTTATTAAGCATGAATAAACATTGAGTACGTAGGTTTTGGAACTCATTATTCTTTATGTATAAAGCGTTAATAAGTGTGTTAATTAATAGTGTATTAAGTGTGAATCATCCTTAATTAATGATGTTTTCAATGTTAATTAAATGTTTATTAATGCTTAAATAAGGCTAAATAATGTGTAGTTATTATAAAGTGTTACCGAAAAGTTTCAGGAGTGATTTGTGACAAAAAGGTGTCAGCCAAGGTCAAACAAGACAGTGGTGAGACCAGCTATGTTGTATGGTCTGGAGACAATGGCATTGTCAAAAAGACAGGAGAAAGAACTGGAAGTGTCAGAAATGAAGATGCTGAGGATTCTCCTTAGGAGTGACAAGGATGGATAAGATCAGGAATGAGATCATCAGAGGTACAGCACATGTTAAACAACTGGGAGATAAAGTTAGGGAGGACACACTGAGATGGTTTGGACATGTCCAGAGGAGGGACAGTGGGTATATTGGTAGAAGGATGTTAGAAATGCAGCTGCCAGGAAAAAGACAAAGAGGGAGACCAAAGAGGAGATATATGGATGCAGTTAGAGAGGACATGAAGGTAGTTGGAGTGAGGACAGAGAATGCAGAGGACAGAGTGAGGTGGAGGATGATGACTAGCTGTGGCGACCCCTGAAAGGGGAAAAGCCGAAAGAAGAAGAAGAAGAAGAAGAAAGAAGATAACTTTCCTTACCTCCGCTTGAGCTTTTTTATAGTCAATTAAACGTTCAAAATTATGTGTTCTCTTCAGCATTCTAAAACCTCGATTTCTTTTCCTTATTGCTGCACTACACTCTTGTGTCCACCATGGTACCGCCTTCCTTTTCTGCTTACCTTTGTTTACAGGAATTGATATTTTTGCAGCCTTCAGTATAACTTCCCTAATCTTTTCCTCTGCTTCTTCTATATCTAAATCTAAATTAACTTCCTCAATATGTTTCTCACAGACATATTTAAACCTATCCCACTTTGCCTTACCAAATATCCACCTTTCCTGCCTTTCCACCATCACAGGCTCTGTATTGACATGTAGTTTACAAAAGATAGGAAAATGGTCACTTCCTATCGTTGTCTCCTGCTGTATCTCCCATTGACATAAGCCAGCTAAATCCCTGGAAACCAGTGTTAAATCTATAGCTGAGCAGTTTCCTGTGTGAACATCTATTCTTGTTCCCCTCCCATCATTCATACACACCAAGTGATTGTCTTCCAAAAATTGTTCTATTTTGTCTCCATTTGTATCAGTCCGCTGTCCACCCCATAAAGTGCTATGAGCATTAAAATCCCCACACCACAACACTTTATTGCTTTTATGTCCCTGAATTTCCTTTAATTTATCCAGATCTAATATTTTACATGGATTATAATAATTTATTATAATAAACGGTTCGGTATTTATCCATATCTCTACTACAATACATTCTCCAAGTGATTGTCTTCCAAAAATTGTTCTATTTTGTCTCCATTTGTATCAGTCCGCTGTCCACCCCATAAAGTGCTATGAGCATTAAAATCCCCACACCACAACACTTTATTGCTTTTATGTCCCTGAATTTCCTTTAATTTATCCAGATCTAATATTTTACATGGATTATAATAATTTATTATAATAAACGGTTCGGTATTTATCCATATCTCTACTACAATACATTCTTCTTCAGTACCTTTCTTAACCACTCTAAAAGGCAGGTTTTCTCTAATAAAAGTGGCACAACCACCCCCATTACCTTCTACCCGATCATATCGAACAGTAGTATAATTTGAAATTCTGTAATCTAAGTGGGGTTTTAACCAGGTTTCCTGTATACATATAATTTCAGGAACATTTTCAAGTTTATCAATAAAGTGTTTTAATTCCTGTCTGTTAGATATCAAACTTCTTGCATTCCAGTGAAGGATCAAGACCATAATGTAAGTGTTATCCTATCCATGCTGCTTCCTGATTGGCCTGAGCACTGAGATCGTCCCTCACTTCTTCCCATGATAGTTCGTGTATATTAAGATGATTTGCTGCTGATTTCACCATTATTTGAATTCTCTCTGTTTTTGACTTTATGTCCATTGTTGCATTAATTACCCCTGCAATGAATGTCACTAAGCTTTTTAAATCCACACACACATTACTTTCTCTTGTTTGGTTTGTCCCTGCAGCCAACATGTTTTCCGACTCAACATCTTTTCTTTGCGTTACCTCTTTGACAGCCTCTGCATAGGACACTTTGTTGCGTACTCTGACCTGCTGGACCTGTACCTCCCTCTTCATCACTTCACATCCCCCATACGCCACACTATGGCTGCCACCACAATTGCAGCATTTTGGTTGCCTGCTCTTATTGCATTTTTCATATTCGTGATCTTCTCCACATCGTGCACACCTTCTCTTTCCTTTGCATGTCTGAGCTGTGTGGCCAAATCTTTGGCAATTATAACACCTAAGTGGACGTGGGATGTATTCTCTCACACTGTAGGCCATAAATCCTACATAGACTTTTTCAGGGAGTTTTTCTTCATCAAATTCTAACAAAATGCTTTCACTATTTCTCTTCTCTCCACCTTGAAAACTCTGGAGTCTTCTCACATCTTTAATTTTCCCCCCTCTAACATTTAATTTTATTTCCTCAACTGAGACTTCAACCGGTATCCCCCAAATCACTCCTTTTTTCCACCTATTCCCTTCTTGCACAAGACTCACGCTTATCACTTTGCATCTTCCTACCTCTTTCATTCTGCATGCTCTGTCTTTTTGTTCTTCAGTATTGCAAATAATCAGAGTCAGAGTCAGAGTCAGAGAGTCTTTATTGTCATTTGCACCGCATGTGGTACATGTGATGAAAACGAGATTATGTACACGGGGTCCCAGTTACATCCAACAACAAATGCAAGAGAAAAACAGTAATAACATCTAGAATTAACTAAGAAAAACATCAACTAGTAATACACTAAGCCCTAATATAGTGGAAAAACATCATTATAAAGAGCAGCACGAACATGAGTCTGTATGAGCAGATGGTCACAGATGAACACAGCAACAAGAAAACAGATCAGCATCAGCATGATGTGATATTTTGTGATATATGTGATATATTATGTGATATATTTATTAAATAATCATCAAGTTACCATCTCTCAGAATTTTTGCTGTTGTAATGTCTCCCACTTGAGTCTTCAAAATAGTGGATAGCTTAACTGGGTTGATTATTTGGAGACCCTTTTCCCCTGGACTCTAACAATTACTTTGAACTCCTTTACCTCCTTCTCCATTTCTTCTTCAGACTCATCCCTGCTTGTCATTACCTTTCCCTTCTTTCCTGCACCTGCCACCGCCGAAGAATTTCCTCTTCTTGAACTCATCCTTTCACTACCTGAACAATCACCACTCACCTCTTTCTCAGTACCTACACAACTTTCCCTCTCTGGCCCATTCAAATCACAGCCGTGTCTATCTGCCGTGGTCTTCTGTGTCCAGAGTCGTCATGTAGCGTCTTGAGATGTAAGTGAAGTGATCCACCGACACAGCTGGTTCAACTTTCAGCTCCTCTCGGCAAAAAAACACCGTCACTGCCTCCACTAGCTACTGCTCGTGTACACGTCAGTATTTTCCGTGAGGCCACGAGCCCTCTCCTATTCACTCTGCTCACATATGATTGTGCAGCTACCCATCCAGGCTGTCACATTGTAAAGTTTGCAGGTGATACAGTGGTGGTTGGATGCATCACAAACAATGAGTCCAACTACAGGCAGGAGGTGGAACACCTGGAGAGCTGGTGCAAAGAGAACAATCTTCACATCAACGTGAAGAAGACAAAGGAGATGATTGTGGACTTCAGAAGGAACAAACACACCTACAACCCCTGAACATAAGAGGATCTGTGGTGGAAGTGGTCTCCAGCTACAAATACTGTACTTGGGTGTACACATGAATGATAACCTCCCACCTCTGCCCATAGACAGACACCAAACACGCATTGGTAGGGGCATTCAGTACTCCACACCACATATACTTCACCCTGACTTGGATAAAGGTCAAATAATAATTGATTACACTCCTGTATTGATGTTTTACAGTAAACCAATAATGTGGCCAGTAAGCTGGTGTGTTTGAAATAATTTTCCACAAGTAGGGAGGTAAGATGCACCAATCGACTTTAGTCTTCCAACTTAAAATTCAAAGTATGTTGCATCGTAAAATCATCATAATCACAAAACATTAAAAAGTGTTGTTATTTTTTTCATTATTTTAAACTTCTATGTTCAGTTGTTTCAGTGTAAATTGATCAAAAAGTACATTTCTGCTCCGTGCTGCAGAGCTGTGTGAAAGGTTAACCCTTTGATGTCCTGCCTGCTGCACTTTTCTTCTGTACGGTTTAAATTTAAATACTGTAACATTTTAAATAAACAATCCATGCTGTATGGATTGTTTATTTAAAATGTTACAGTATTTAAATTTAAATCCCTTATTTAAGGAGAGAGGTTAGGAGTAACAGGTGATGAGTGAGTGTGATTGCAGCCCAACACATGTCATGACAAAGTTTACTGAACTTGAACTACTGTATCCCTACTTCACAGTTTTTCACTTATCGTTGGGGTGGGGTGGGGGTGGGGTACATAATCCCCATGATAAACGAGGGACTATTGTATACGTCAGCAGTGACCTAGATGGCACACACGGGTGACAAGTGCTTGTGTAGCAGTATGGAAATATACCTGGCTAGAGAAACGTCACTTCCTAGTAAACGAGGAAGGCGTAGTATAAAAGGAGGTGGTAATGCTCATTCTGGGACCTGCTTTCCTCCTGCTCCTGCTCCTGCTACCTGGTTTGCAACCTGTGGGGTTTGGTTGTGGCTGAGCAGCTGCTCGTGTTGTGCATGCTGTTATGGCCCTCGTGGGGTGAACACCAAGCTTGCTGCTTCCTCCTCCTGTGTGTGTGTCTGCATGTGTTTGTCAAGGTGGGACCTCTGCTGTTTTGTCTCCACTGAGATTACCATTGTTCTGGCTCCATGGAGGACCATTGATGTTTGGGTTCTCCAGGTTATTGCACTTAATTATCTTCAGATGCCTGTGGCTGCTTCACTGGACTTCTCCACAACAAATTATAAACTGTAGTGTATCATTTAGATATTTAGTTGGGCTGGCATTTATTTATTTTTGGTAAATTATTAAGCAATTGGTTGAATCATTATATTTGTAATTGGTTTTTCATTTCCTTTTCAATAAGACTTAGTTTGGTGGTTGCCCTTTATTAATAGATTTTTCCAGTTGCTGGGGTCCTGGGCTGTGCTGGTTTGGTGGCCTTCTTCCAGTAACCTCAGCTCTTGGGTTTTGTTCATTTTTTTCTCTCCATAGGATTAAATAAAAGGTATTTATATAAAAAAAGCTGTTTTCTAAAACTGTAAGCCTGTCTCAGATAAGTATTTTTCTAAGATCTACAAACCAGTGTGCCTTGTAAATCACATAATTTTAATGAGAACTACTCAGTACCACCACATTTGTGTCAAAATGCACCAACATCTCCACTTTTTGAGACATCTTCAAGTGTGTGTGCGTGCGTGTGTGTGTGTGTGTGTGTGTGTGTGTGTGAAAATCGTGTTACTTTACTACAGTGCAACTATTAAGTCCATACTATAAGATTATTATGAGCTAGCTTGCTATCCTAACAGTGAGATCTAAATCTTAGACCTCTAAACTGTTGAGGGTGACAAGTAAGCTTATCGGTACCCCTGCTCCGTACTTTCCATAAAACCTGACTGAACAGGCTGTATTCATGCAGGCCAACATATGTGTGAAGCCTCTCTTGTACATCTCCAGGAAATATAATGTTGAATGTAGGAATGAGGTGCAATATAAAACAAGAGTGGAGAAAACTGAGTTCACTTTGCTCAACTCCTGTCAATCTGACAGAACATCAGAGAGCTGGATTACACTCCACTGCCAAAAGGCAAAAATTGACGTGTTACATTTTTGAGCAACATCTTTCTTAAGCCAGTGGAACAATATGAAATATTCAGAAAATGATACAAATCTATACAGTAACTACATACTTTTTGGAATAGCCACAGCCAGCTGACCATAAAAATAAGGTTGCCTTTTATTAGGGCCTCTATTGTACCTTCTGCACATGACCCCTCAATCCTGGTTCCACCTTTGCTGTCTTTGTGACATTTGAGCTAGTTACTTTATCATGGCTGCAGAAGATTGTTGGTCTGTTCCTCAAATGATCCTGTTCCTCCTCAGCTTTTTTAATGCTTTTTTTCTTTGTGGGACCATTATTTTTGTAGTTTTTAACAGCTGCCTGTTTCCTGAAGTCATCCCTGAAAATTTCAAGAAAGGAGTTGTGCAACCACTGATTGAAACATGAATTTGAACCCTGCAGTCTTTGGTAGTTCCAGGACTAATGCCAAACTGCCTTTTGTTTCAAAAATCCCTTAGAAAATAGTTTACAGTCAATACATTGATTTTCAGAACACCACAAGTTTCTTGAGGTCTTTGCTCAGCCCTGATTCTGCTCTTTTAAGAATTTTAATTGTTCATTTTTAGCTACTGACCCAGGTGACTGTGTGGTTCTTGAACTTTTAGAACTGACGGATGCATTTGAAACAGTGGATCACATTTTAATTCCTTGTTTACAGTGGTTCAGATCCTGTTTAGCACATCAAATATTATGTGCCAACCTCTGTGATTTTAGAGCTTATTCTGCCCCTCATTGTTTGTGGAGTTCCTCAGGGCTACATTTTGGGTCCTCTTTTACTTTCCTTCTATTTCCACTTGGCTCCATTTTCCGAAAGCATACTAATCCTTTCCACTGCTATACAGGCATTTGCCTCTAAAATAAAAGGGATGCCTTGTCTGTCATAAACTTTCTTGAATGCTGGTGGTGATTGGGTTAAATGCAGAGTCAAATTTCGTCTTGTATGGAAACATACACAGATGACAAAAATGTGACATTATTATTATTATTATTAATATAGGATTGGATGTCTGTGAATTTTCTAAAGTTCGATGAGAAGAAAACTGAAGTCATGGGTTTGTGTAAGGCTCGAACTTATTCAGTTTTACAAATACTATGTGAATATTTAGTGAGGTAGTAACCAAGAGTCATCCCCAACACAAAATATTTTGTATGAGCAGCAATTAAATTATATCAAAAGTTTAGCAATAACTGTGAAGTCAACCCTGTTGGTCTGTTAGCAAAATATCCTATGAACAGGTGTGGAAAGAGTACTAAATTAACACACTCAAGTAAGAGTACAGTTACTCTGTGGAAAATGTATTGCATTATAAGTTAAACTAGAGAAAAGGCAGTTTTTTCAGAATAAAGCTCAAGTGTGCATTGAAATGCATGATGTCACTGCATGATGAGCATGCCTCAGCAGAATTATTCCAACAGCTGAAACCGACATCCCTCTACACAGAAGCTGAACAAGAAACAGGAGTCACAACATCTCATGACGGTCATGGACAATTAGACATTCAAATGGCTTTAATACAATAAAGTAATCTGGGTACTGGTAGTTAAAAAGTGGTGGAAACAAAATACTAATATGATTTATAATATTAATATTTTAAGATGTAGAATTATTTTCAAGCACATAATTTCTCCAATTTGTTCAATGACCTAACTCAGGGGGGATTTGAACAGAGGTTAAAATGTCAGATTTTCATACATCTGACCACAGAACTGTTTTCCACTTTACTTCAGTCTATTTTAAACAAGTGCTGGTGTTCACTTATTTTATTTTTATTTAGTCTTTATTTATGCAGGTAGTCTTAGAGTCACGAGGACTCGTTTTCATGAGAGACTTGTTTGGGAGCAAATGGTGGGGGTTAAGGGCATTGCTCAAGGGCCCAGGGTGGGGCAAACGAGTTTGGAGGCAGGTGTTAGTGTTTCACCTTTTCCACCCACAGTTTGATGTTGTCAGTCTGGGGAGTGGAACCGGCAACCTTCTGATCACAGGCCCACCTTCTCTAACCACTGTGCTACTACTCCCACGTATGGCTTATTGTTTGCATGATAGAGCTTTAACTAGCATTTGTACACTAGTTAAGGCACAGCGAACTATATTTACAGATTTTTCAAGTACCGGTATTTTCATGTTATGAACTGAAGATGATGGATGTTTAAATAATTTCCTGTTTTGCATTAACACTTCTCTGAAACAATTTTGCGAATTGTAAATGTAGTTTTTCACAGATTACTAAACCTCTGCCCATCTTTATCTCAGAGATTCAGTCTGACCTGTTGTTGTCAATTAACCTAATTGGCCTTCAAATTCTAGTTACTGTATTTTTTTAAAAATAATACAAGGATCCTTAAGTCCACACATTTGACACATTTACTGTGTTTCTCTGTAAACAAGGTATGTCAGAGTCAGAGTTGCTTTATTGTCATTCACATCACATGTGGTACATGTAGTGGAATGAAATTATGTACACAGGGTCTGAATTACATCCAACAATAACATGTAAAAGAAAAAAATTGGCCAAAAAAGTACGACTGGCTTTACTGAAGTTTCAAATCACTCCACTTTTTTTTTTTTTTTTTTACTCTTTAAGCAACACCCCAGCTGTTTTTAAATAGGGGTTGTAATTTAAAAATGAAAATGGTGCATTAAAAATATTAACCCCATTAAAAAATTCAAGCTAACAGTACAACAACCAGTTAATCATGATTAAAAATATGATCTTTAAAAAAATCTAATCAGAAAGCAAACGTAGTTCAAACCTTTAACAAACTGCTGGAACTTGCCCCTACAAATATTTGGGATTTTATTCTGACAGGCAGCTTGTCGTAGTCTAATTTTACTGTTCCTCTGTCTGCTAAAGCAGAAATCCCCCGGAGGAATATTCTGAACTCCTCTGTGCTCACCGAGGTCTTGTGGCGTTCTTATGACCGATTTAATGAGTGATGAGTTTTTAAAATATGTGGAATGGAAAATAAGCATCTGCTTGTGAATGAGCATGTAAAACTGGATTTAGGTGCATAGTTGAGGTTTAGTTTATAATGAAATGTATTCATTTCAGTACAGAAGAACTCAACTACTTGTTCTTGATCCAAGCTGAATTGTAGATTATTTAAAACAAGATAGATCAGAGATAAGGGAATGTTACACATCATATTCAGATGTTTCTGGTTTTAGGCATTGTCAGGTCATGCTTTTGTTTTTGTTCGCTGCTCAGCAGCAAAAATACGTTAGCTGGGAACAATGTTTCTCAGATTCATCTAAATACTGAGCAGAAAAACTCAGTTTCTCATGTTGTGGTCTCTGCAGATGGAAGAAAACGCAAACAAAATTAAAGACCTAGCATTCTTGAAGAAATGCATTTTGTCTGCCAATTTTCTTTTTTATTTATTTATGCATTTTATTGACATTTATAAATATATTTAACATAATCAACATATAACACTTCAGTTATTTGTCTGCCAATTTTCAAAAGATTCATCTAGTGGTTGAGATACTTTGCTAATAGACCAAATAAATTGACTTAAGCTGGCTCATACTCTGTGTGAAATAAATACATTTGCTCGTGCTCACAAAGTTACAAGACATTCTATTAGGGAATTTTTGGTCATTGTTCATGGATGTTTTCAACTACTATGGCTGAGAATGTTAACTCTGCCCATGAGCATGAGCTGGATGAGGAGCTGAGTGAGGCTGCAGCGTGCAGCTGACTCCTAGGACGCCTCCAAATCTGTGAGCTCAGCTGGACTGATAAGTATATAAAAACAAGCTGCACAGACAGCTCGAGTCAGATTCTTGTGACTGGTCTTTATGTGTTCCTGTATATAAGAGTCAGAGAGATTTGTCATTCACACCACTTTTGGAACATGAGGTGGAACGAGATTGTGTACACAGGGTCCCAGTTACACCCAACAATAAAATGTAAAAGAAGAACAGTAATCAGATCTGAGATATGAACTAACATCAACTAAAAATATACTAAGCACTAATATCATAGAATAACATTACGTCGAACAGCAGCACGAGTATGAGTCTGTACGAGCAGATGAACACGAATGAACAGCAACATGAAACAGATCAGCAGCAACATTATGTGATATTTCACAATGATTACTGTATTCTGGTTAGATATTCATGAGTCTAACAGCCTCAGGGTAGAAGCTGTTCCTCAGTCTAGTGGTTCTACACTTAATGCTCCTCAACCTCCTTCCTGAGGGGAGTGGGGCAAAAAGTGTGTGTGCTGGGTGAGTGGGGTCCTTCATGATGCAGGTGGCTCTCTTCCTGCATCTGGAGGTGTAGATGTCTGTGATGGTGGGGAGACTGACTCCAACATCTTCTGTGCAGCCTTCACCACTCTCTGCAAAGCTTTTCTTTCTGCAGCTGTGCAGCCTCCATGCCACACGTTGATGCTGGAGCACAGGATGCTCTCCACTGCACACCTGTAGAAGGAGGTGAGGACTGGGCTGCTCAGACCAGCTCGTCTCAGCCGTCTGAGGAAGTAGAGTCTCTGATGAGCTTTCTTGATCAGGCTGGTGGTGTTGTTGCTCCAGCTGAGGTTATCATTCATGTGTACACCCAAGTACAGTATTTGTAGCTGGAGACCACTTCCACCACAGATCCTCTTATGTTCAGGGGTTGTAGGTGTGTTTGTTCCTTCTGAAGTCCACAATCATCTCCTTTGTCTTCTTCACGTTGATGTGAAGATTGTTCTCTTTGCACCAGCTCTCCAGGTGTTCCACCTCCTGCCTGTAGTTGGACTCATTGTTTGTGATGCATCCAACCACCACTGTATCACCTGCAAACTTTACAATGTGACAGCCTGGATGGGTAGCTGCACAATCATATGTGAGCAGAGTGAATAGGAGAGGGCTCGTGGCCTCACGGAAAATACTGACGTGTACACGAGCAGTAGCTAGTGGAGGCAGTGACGGTGTTTTTTTGCCGAGAGGAGCTGAAAGTTGAACCAGCTGTGTCGGTGGATCACTTCACTTACATCTCAAGACGCTACATGACGACTCTGGACACAGAAGACCACGGCAGATAGACACGGCTGTGATTTGAATGGGCCAGAGAGGGAAAGTTGTGTAGGTACTGAGAAAGAGGTGAGTGGTGATTGTTCAGGTAGTGAAAGGATGAGTTCAAGAAGAGGAAATTCTTCGGCGGTGGCAGGTGCAGGAAAGAAGGGAAAGGTAATGACAAGCAGGGATGAGTCTGAAGAAGAAATGGAGAAGGAGGTAAAGGAGTTCAAAGTAATTGTTAGAGTCCAGGGGAAAAGGGTCTCCAAATAATCAACCCAGTTAAGCTATCCACTATTTTGAAGACTCAAGTGGGAGACATTACAACAGCAAAAATTCTGAGAGATGGTAACTTGATGATTATTTAATAAATATATCACATAATATATCACATATATCACAAAATATCACATCATGCTGATGCTGATCTGTTTTCTTGTTGCTGTGTTCATCTGTGACCATCTGCTCATACAGACTCATGTTCGTGCTGCTGTTTATAATGATGTTTTTCCACTATATTAGGGCTTAGTGTATTACTAGTTGATGTTTTTCTTAGTTAATTCTAGATGTTATTACTGTTTTTCTCTTGCATTTGTTGTTGGATGTAACTGGGACCCCGTGTACATAATCTCGTTTTCATCACATGTACCACATGCGGTGCAAATGACAATAAAGACTCTCTGACTCTGACTCTGACTCTGATTATTTGCAATACTGAAGAACAAAAAGACAGAGCATGCAGAATGAAAGAGGTAGGAAGATGCAAAGTGATAAGCGTGAGCCTTGTGCAAGAAGGGAATAGGTGGAAAAAAGGAGTGATTTGGGGGATACCGGTTGAAGTCTCAGTTGAGGAAATAAAATTAAATGTTAGAGGGGGGAAAATTAAAGATGTGAGAAGACTCCAGAGTTTTCAAGGTGGAGAGAAGAGAAATAGTGAAAGCATTTTGTTAGAATTTGATGAAGAAAAACTCCCTGAAAAAGTCTATGTAGGATTTATGGCCTACAGTGTGAGAGAATACATCCCACGTCCACTTAGGTGTTATAATTGCCAAAGATTTGGCCACACAGCTCAGACATGCAAAGGAAAGAGAAGGTGTGCACGATGTGGAGAAGATCACGAATATGAAAAATGCAATAAGAGCAGGCAACCAAAATGCTGCAATTGTGGTGGCAGCCATAGTGTGGCGTATGGGGGATGTGAAGTGATGAAGAGGGAGGTACAGGTCCAGCAGGTCAGAGTACGCAACAAAGTGTCCTATGCAGAGGCTGTCAAAGAGGTAATGCAAAGAAAATATGTTGAGTCGGAAAACATGTTGGCTGCAGGGACAAACCAAACAAGAGAAAGTAATGTGTGTGTGGATTTAAAAAGCTTAGTGACATTCATTGCAGGGGTAATTAATGCAACAATGGACATAAAGTCAAAAACAGAGAGAATTCAAATAATGGTGAAATCAGCAGCAAATCATCTTAATATACACGAACTATCATGGGAAGAAGTGAGGGACGATCTCAGTGCTCAGGCCAATCAGGAAGCAGCATGGATAGGATAACACTTACATTATGGTCTTGATCCTTCACTGGAATGCAAGAAGTTTGATATCTAACGGACAGGAATTAAAACACTTTATTGATAAACTTGAAAATGTTCCTGAAATTATATGTATACAGGAAACCTGGTTAAAACCCCACTTAGATTACAGAATTTCAAATTATACTACTGTTCGATATGATCGGGTAGAAGGTAATGGTGGTGGTTGTGCCACTTTTATTAGAGAAAACCTGCCTTTTAGAGTGGTTAAGAAAGGTACTGAAGAAGAATGTATTGTAGTAGAGATATGGATAAATACCGAACCGTTTATTATAATAAATTATTATAATCCATGTAAAATATTAGATCTGGATAAATTAAAGGAAATTCAGGGACATAAAAGCAATAAAGTGTTGTGGTGTGGGGATTTTAATGCTCATAGCACTTTATGGGGTGGACAGCGGACTGATACAAATGGAGACAAAATAGAACAATTTTTGGAAGACAATCACTTGGTGTGTATGAATGATGGGAGGGGAACAAGAATAGATGTTCACACAGGAAACTGCTCAGCTATAGATTTAACACTGGTTTCCAGGGATTTAGCTGGCTTATGTCAATGGGAGATACAGCAGGAGACAACGATAGGAAGTGACCATTTTCCTATCTTTTGTAAACTACATGTCAATACAGAGCCTGTGATGGTGGAAAGGCAGGAAAGGTGGATATTTGGTAAGGCAAAGTGGGATAGGTTTAAATATGTCTGTGAGAAACACATTGAGGAAGTTAATTTAGATTTAGATATAGAAGAAGCAGAGGAAAAGATTAGGGAAGTTATACTGAAGGCTGCAAAAATAACAATTCCTGTAAACAAAGGTAAGCAGAAAAGGAAGGCGGTACCATGGTGGACACAAGAGTGTAGTGCAGCAATAAGGAAAAGAAATCGAGCTTTTAGAATGCTGAAGAGAACACATAATTTTGAACGTTTAATTGACTATAAAAAAGCTCAAGCGGAGGTAAGGAAAGTTATCAAGAAGGCAAAAAAAGCAAAATGGAGGGATTATTGTGACACAATAGGCAGAACGACTCCTATAGCTAACGTATGGGGAATGATAAAGACCATGAAAGGAAATAGACGTGAAAGGACATACCCAATTTTAAAACATGACAAAGGAACAGCGATAAAAACTGAAGAGAAAGTAGAAATAATGGCAAAAACATTTGCAATGATCCATAGTTCAGATAATTTATCAGAGCAGGGAAAATGCAGGAGGGACCAAACAAGAAGGGCAAATGAGATAATTTTGGATAGTGTAACACCACTAGGTCATATCATGGATGCACCTTTTTCCATGCAGGAAATGAAGAGGGCAATACTTAAATCAGGTTTAACAGCACCCGGAAAAGATCAAATATGTTATATTATGTTAAAACACTTAGGACATCAAGCAAATGGAAAACTTTTAGGCCTGTTTAATAAAATCTGGGAAGAAGGAAAGTTACCTAGTAATTGGAAGGAGGCAATTATAATACCAATTCTCAAACCAGGAAAGGATCCAACAAACCCTTCAAGCTATAGGCCCATTGCGCTTACTTCATGTATGGGAAAGATTATGGAAAGAATGATAACTGAAAGGCTTACATATTATATAGAAAGTCGAGGATTACTTTCATCATACCAAAGCGGATTTAGAAAAGGAAGGGGTACGATGGATCCTGTTGTGTGTTTGGAATCAGATATTAGGAAAGCTCAGGTAAACAGGGAGGTAGTAGTAGCAGTATTTTTTGATGTTGAGAAGGCATATGACATGGTATGGAAGGATGGGTTGCTTATCAAATTATATAAAATGGGAATAACAGGAAGGGCATATAGTTGGATCAATTTTTTTGATTGATAGAGTCATACAGGTACAGATAGGTGTAGCGAGATCAAATAAATATAAAGTTGATAATGGAACTCCACAGGGCAGTATCATACGTCCTTTACTGTTTTCAATCATGGTAAATGGTGTTTAACAGGACTAGATTGGGGGGCAGATAAAATCAATTTAAAAAAGATTTATGTTGCTCTGATAAGGTCGGTAATGGACTATGGATGCATAGTGTATAGGCAGGCTGCGAAAACTACACTTAATAAATTGGACGTAATTCAGAATCAAGCTTTAAGATTATGCTGTGGAGCCATGAAGACCTCTCCATCAGGTGCAGTGCAGGTGGAAATGGGGGAGCTCCCGTTACAATTAAGATACAAGCAAAACATGATGAATACTTTTATCTACACTACTGCAGATACACATACAGCATTCTCTGACGAGCCTTATCTAAGGATGTCAAATGTGCCTTATGTGCCTCACTGCATATGCCACTTTGCCTATATACCAACATCAAATACCTCATACATATACTGTGTACATTAACTTATATGCTGCTGTGCCACTCTTTGCAAATGTCAATGCTAGAACCTTCAGTTTATTTTATAGATATACTTTTTATACTACTATGCAAAAACTCAGGACAGTATTACACTTTTATTATTTCATTTTATGCTTATGTTCATTGGGTGTTTGGTGTTTTAGGGGTGTTTGGTGTTTCAGTGTTGGTGTAAATTTTCATACTTTTATACTATTATGAAAAAACTCAGGACAGTGTTACACTTTTACTATTTTATGCTTATGTTTATTAAATGTTTTAGTGTTTAGTGTTTAGATGGTTACTGTTGCACCGAGGGACTGAGAGAAACGCAATTTCGGTCCTGTGTATGTCCTGTACATATTGCAGTTCTGACAATAAAGTTGACTTTGAATTACTGGGTAAGCTTACAGGGACATAAGAAGGAGCACCATCCAGCAGTAAGAATTTTGATGCCATGTTGGGAGAGTGGAAAGGCTAAAATAGACTGTTTTGCTTGGGCAGCAAATAAATGTGCTACAGAAATGGGAATAAAAGAAAAAAGATATTGCGCTGCCGTGCCATATTCAGTTACACCTTTTTGGTTATTTCCAAATGTGACTGTAGATTTAGAGGTCTATGAAAAAATACAGTTTAATAAAGATATGAATTGTGTAGATTTTGTACAGGATAAACTTAACAATGCATATTCATCTTTTCTTACTATATATACAGATGGTTCAAAGGATTCAGAATCAGGTAAAACAGGATTTGCTTATGTTATTCCTGAGCTAAATATAATTATGAAGCAAAGAACGTCTGACCACTTAGCTGTGTATACAGTCGAAATGTTAGCAATTTTACTGGCGTTACAGTAGGTAGAACAAAATATGAAAAATAGAGTACTTATATGTTCAGATTCATTATCATCGTTAATGTCTATTTTGAATTTCTCGTCCAACAGTCATCAGGAACAGGTATATTATATGAAGTTATATTTAGACTTACACAAGCTAAAGTACAGGTTACGCTCATGTGGATACCTGCTCATAAGAATATAGAGGGGAATGATGTAGCAGATCATCTTGCTAAATTATCTCTAAAACAAGTTGGAATCATGGAAATCGCATTTGGTAAATCTGAAATGAAATCTATTATTAAAAACCAAGTTAACTCTGATTGGCAGCGACTCTGGGAGGAGGAGACTAAAGGTCGTCATCTGTTTCAGATACAGAAGAAAGTAGGGAGAATGGAAATGATTGGACGAAGTCGAAAGGATCAAGTGGTGATGACAAGATTACGGCTTGGTCACACAGGATTAAATAAAATTTTGCATTTGATAGGGAAACATCCAACAGGTCTTTGTGATTGTGGCATGGACATGGAGACAGTAGAACATGTAATAGTCCACTGTGAAAAATATAGGGTGAGTAGAGAAAAATTAAAACAGGAAATAAGAAAATATGGGATGGAGACATTACGAGTGGACAGGGTATTAGTTAAACATGACAAGATAAATGAGGTACTTATTAAATTTCTTAAGGAAACAAAACTGTATACAAGAATATAGTTTAGGTAGGTAGTAGGTTTGAAAAATACTCTGGCCCACACTCCAGCACAGTAGATGGCGATAATGCATCTTAACGTTAGATGCCACCCGCCATTAAACACAAGACGAAGAAGAAGAAGGAGAGGGCTCAGCACACATCCCTGAGGGGAGCCAGTGTTGATGGTTATGGTGGAGGAGGAGAAGTTATGGATCCTCACTGACTGTGGTCTGTTAGTTAAGAAGTCTAATACCCAGTAGCAAATGGAGGGGCTTAGTCCTAGTGTGAATAGTTTGTTCATCAGAGTTTGGGGGTGCATGGTGTTGAAGAAGGCAGACGTGAAGTCCACAACAGATGTGAGAGTCGTCCTTCTGCTCCAGGTGGGTGAGAGCAGTGTGGACCACAGAGGAGATGGCATCCTCTGTTGATCAGTTCTCACGGTATACGTACTATACTACTTCCGCTCTCGGCAAAGCAAGTCGCATATCTTTTTGCTCCTCTCCTCCCTAAGTTTTCCTCCTCCCCGCTTGCTTTTTGTCTCGTCTGTAACTCTTCAGCGCTCACTCGAACCAATTTGCGATGGATTTAATTAATTGGGCTGTTTCCTCTATAGATAAATTTTTTCCATGAAGCGAACCGGGCCAGGAGAAGCGGCTTGTCCCTCCGACACGCACGCTGTGGGATACATTATGGACTCGTGGTCGGAGTGGCAGCCAATGTGTCTGACTGTCCTGTCTGTCGAAGACGTGGAAGATTTGTGGATTATTGGGATATTGGTGGCAGCTACTCTGTTTTTTGGCGTTGGCGGAGCTGTCTGCTACTGGAAGCTGAGGAAGACTGCGGCGGCTATCAGCGCGCTGGCGAAACTTCCTGATCAGCAAGATTCTCTGATCCGGGCTATGAGCTCCACATCCCAGCTGTTGTACGAACTGAACCGCACGATGGGAGCAGCGGTAGACCACCGCGGACCTGCGGTGCGTTTTGGAACTCGTTTACAGCCGTCCGGACTCAATCAGGGCACAGATGGGGGTTCGTAGCTCGGAACCTCATATGATTCGGCGATTTTGGACCTGAACAGCACCTGGACTTGGAAGGCTGCAGTCAAAAGTACGCTGTGGCCTGAGCTGAAGATAAACAAAAAGAGTATCTAATCTGGACTCTGGCGGCCTTGAATGAAGGCCGTGTGGAAATTCTTCTCCTGGAGTCGAAAGCTGAGAGAACACGCTGCCCCCCCTCCCCCCAGAGATCTCTGTGTGTGCGCTTGGATGGCGCCGAGCTGAGACAACTGCTGACTGTGCTTATCTGAATGTTACTCACAGACTTGATCTCCTTGCTTGTCATCAAACTGCAACATGTCTTGTCTCTCTGTGCTTATGCTGGTAGAGTTTTTGGGACTTTATCATGGAGTGTCTTAAGAAGACAAATTATGATAGATTCTTTTTTTGAATACCAATGATACCTATCTGTATTTTCCTTTTTCCATATCTGATTGTGGTGGCGCGGTTTCATACTGCTACGACTTTGTGCGCTCGTCCCTATCTTAAGACGGATGTGCGTAATCAATTATGTTGTTTTGTGCCCCGGTGCAATGACAATGTCAATAAAGATATATATTCTAAGTTCCTACATCACAGTTTTTCATTTGTTGTGGGAGTGTCCGGAACGTAACCCCTGCGATAAACAAGGGACTACTGTATAAGGTTAATCGTCAAAAGAGCCAGCTGATGCCTGTGACCTCTATAGAAAAGAAAAACTTAGACACTGCACTTTTTAAAATTAGTAAAAACATTTTAAATACTTTGGCATTTGGGCAACTTGAGATCATAAGAAGCTCTATAAAACTAATTATCTACCTCTCATGGAATGCAGGTCTGATACCGAGGGGGCCCTCAGCAAGATCTATACTCATTTCATACCATGAGACCAGTTTGGACTCCCTTGAACTGAAATGGGAAACAGACTTGGAGGAACCCATATCAAACTCAACCTGGAGAAAGATCATTAAGAACATTTATTCATTCTCAATCTGTCTGACACATGCTGTAATTCAATTCAAGGAAATGCACTGGCTGCTATGGTCCAAAGACAAGCTGTCCGAGATCAAAGCCAGCCTGGACACTGTATGTAATCATTGTAAATAAACTCCAGCTACACTCCTGCATACATTCTGGACTGTCCCAAACTGCAGACTTTTTGGCAATCTATTTTTGCATCTTCTGTGGGATATGTGGCAAAACTGTATAGTTTTACCCATTACCACTCATCTCACTGTTTGGTGTGGAACTGTATAGTTTTACCCATTACCACTCATCTCACTGTTTGGTGTGGTCCCTGTGGATACGTCCTTCAGAAAGTACGAGAAGGATTTGATATGTGTGTGTGGGAGGGGGTGTTAAATGACTAAAGGGAGGGGTGGGATGGGATTTTGATTCTTTGCGTTCTCTTTTTTGTTTGTATGTTCAAAATAATAAATAAAAGACTGAGTTAAATAAATAAAAAACATCCATCCATCCATCCATTTTCTTCCGCTTATCCGGGGTCGGGTCGCGGGGGTAGCAGCCTAAGTAGGGAGGCCCAGACTTCCCTCTCCCCAGCCACTTGGAGCAGCTCCTCTGGGGGAATCCCAAGGCGTTCCCAGGCCAGCCGAGAAACATAGTCCCTCCAGCGTGTCCTGGGTCTTCCTCTGGGTCTCCTCCCGGTGGGACATGCCCGGAACACCTCACCAGGGAGGCGTCCAGGAGGCATCCTAACCAGATGCCCGAGCCACCTCAACTGGCTCCTCTCGATGTGGAGAAGCAGCGGCTCTACTCCGAGTCCCTCCCGGATGACTGAGCTTCTCACCCTATCTCTAAGGGAGAGTCCAGACACCCTGCGGAGAAAACTCATTTCAGCCGCTTGTATCCGAGATCTCGTATACATATAAAAAAAAACATTAGAATTAGAATAAGCAAAACCTTTAAGTAAAAGTTAAAATCATGAAATATTCTATTAAACTTTGAATGAACAAAAATGTTGCTAAGAGCTGCAATTAGCGATCATTAAATAAAAGGTGGTCTGGCTGTAATTTACCGCAGTAATTTAAAATTGTCACATCTGGCTTCTCAGGACTTTTCTTCTTTTGAAAGTTTGGCCTTCAACCTCAAAGCCCCACTCCTGATGAACGTTATATTGATTTATAGGCCTCCCAAACCGCATGTTTCATTTAACTCAGAGATGCATGACCTCCTCACTTTTTTCTGCACCTCCCCTGTGAAAACTATTTTTCTTGGCGATTTAAATATCCACATGGACAATTCCTCTTCCCCTCTGGCAACAGATTTTAAGTCTCTTTTGGACTCTCTCAATCTCACTCAACATGTTGACGCCCCTACGCACAACAGGGGGCATACTCTGGATTTGGTGATTACAGACACTGTACTCATTAATAACTTATCTGTATATGACCTGGGTGTCTCAGACCACAGTGTCATCTCCCTGGAAGTGCCTTCAACTTCGCCTGCTTCAAACCCAAAACGACCTATCCAGTTCCGTGACTTTAAAAACATTTCCCCTGATGTTCTGTCCGCTGATCTTCACTACCTGACCGTTGTCAATCATTCATCTGCAGATGACTCTGTGGATTACTACAACCAATCTCTCCAGGAGGTTCTGGACCTACATGCTCCCTTGAAAACAAGACTGGTGTCTTTCTCCCGTTCAGCCCCCTGGTACACTGGTGAGCTGCGCAAGATGAAGGCAACTGGCCATACTATTGAGAGACGTGTAAAATCATCTGGTCTCTCTGTACATAAGCAGGCATACAAAGAGCATCAGAAAGCATATGCCTATTCTCTTAAAGAAGCATGCTCCAAATATTATTCCAACATCATCAACAACTGCCCTGGAAACTCTAAACAGCTCTTCTCCACAATAACTCATCTGCTTAATCCCATTAAACAAACTCATGAGGACTCTGTTCAAAAATACAACCGGTTCCTTTCATCCTTTAAAAACTAAGTTGACTCTATCAGATCTCAGCTCCACAGCCTCCCTGATCTTCATTTGCCATCTACCTGTCTGCATTCTGGGTCCCTGTGCAGCTTTGATGAGTTGTTCAGAGTGAGGTGGAGACCATCATCAAGAAAATGAAGCCTTTATCCTGCGCCCTGGATCCCTTCCCCTCGACTCTCATAAAATCCAATCACCTTTGCAATAAGCCAATTAATCACACAAATAATAAATAAGTATCTGCAATCTGGTCATGTTCCACTGCCTCTAAAAACTGCCATCATTAGGCCTCTTCTGAAAAAATCTAATTTGGATTCCGACATTCTTTCTAATTACCGCCCATATTTCACACCTCACATTTCTTTCTAAAGCGCTGGAGAAAGCAGTTGCTGCTCAGTTGCAGGTCCACCTACAACAACACTCTCTTTATGAGAAGTTTCAGTCTGGCCATATCCAAAACCATATCTAAAAGCTGAAATTAGCTAAATCCTAACTACAACCTTCCATCCATCCATTATCTTTTACACGCTTCTTCCATTTTGGGTCACAGGGGTCGCCGGTGCCCTTGTCCAATCATTGTGCGAGTGGCGGGGTACACCCATGATGGATCGCAAGTCCATCACAGGGCCACATAGAGACAGAAGAGACAAACAACCATTTACTCTCTCACTCACACATAGGGACAGTAGCTATGTTTACATGGACATAAGTAATCGGATCAAACGGCCGAACGGATCAAAAGTCCGTCATGTAAACACCCCGGTCGGGTTATTTTTTGTGTATTCGGCGTGATCCGACCTAATTTGCGATCCGTTCGAAACGGGTGGTTTACGCCGATCCGTAGCCCGATGTGTGCGCATGTAAACACATGATCTGTTCCTTTTACCGGACTGTGGGAAACTGTCCTGACTGCGCATGTGCGCTGCGCGCACCCCCATCCCTCCCTCCCTCTCCCCCCTCGTGTTTACTTCTCCGCCTGGGCTGGCTAGTGGGTAGATGCTAACGCTAACATGGTGGGGAAGTAAAACTGGTCGGTGAGCGATGCAACATTTGTAATGGAAACGTTAAAATAGCTCAAAACTATCGAACGCCTTGACCGAACGTGTAGTTATTCAAACAAGTACATGAAAAGCTGGAAGAAGCTGGAGATCGCTGGAAGAGCTTAAAGCTAAGTGCTACAAAGCTAAAAACAAAAACGGGACAAGTGGCTACGACCCCACCACTTTTTTATTTTACGTGTTGATGAACTGATGAGAGATCTGCCACTTCCAACACAGCAGGCAGCGGTGTGGATCTTATGAGGAGGAGGAGAGGAATCTGAGGAGAGGAATCTGAGGAGAGGAAGCTAACCAGGAGCAAAGCATCCTTTCTGGTAAGTTAGACTCTTCAAAACACATTAACCCTCTGTACTGTATTACTTGAGTAATTAGAAACAACAAATATGTAAAAATGTAATTATAATAAGAAATAAGAGTAGCTGTAGGGCTAGCATAGAACTACAGTATACTGTATTGTACATTAAAACTCCAACTAACCAGATAATTAACCTAACACATTTCAACATATCAGGGGTCCAGTTAAACTTTATTTTGTATTCATGCCAAGCTTGGAGCAATATTTTAACTGTCTGTGCCTTTTTCAGAACGGTACAATCGTAACGCCACGTAGACATGACAGCTACCTCAGTCTCCCACAGTTTGCATCTTGGGGATGCTCCGCTACTCTCCCACACTGAGTTGTTAAGGCTAAGGAAAATTCGTTCAGCTACACATTTGTCAATTTTGTCAAAGTCACCTTTCGGTGCATTAAGGAGTTCATCTGGTCTAGGCAGTTTTTGTACGAACATGTCAGAATAATATGGCCCCATCAATCCCGTGTGAAGTCTAGAATGTCCCTCTACAAAATCACCTTCAAAATGGGGTAAC
>JBBPBX010017177.1:26842-40185 GCA_038048925.1 Garcialebias charrua | reverse complement strand
TAAGATCAAATACTTTCTTGAAATCACAGACAAGTGTCTATGTTCTTTTATTTTATATTCAAATGCAGATATTTTTAGAGGAAACCTGATGCTGGGCTTTAACCATTTTAGACCAAGAACAGGAGAGTAAGTAATCTTGTTTTAGGCCATAAAACATTTAGCTTAGTTTAATAATCTGAACAGTTATTAATTTTATTTTTAATTTACATCTGTGAACCATTCAGTTTTTTCCAAGCTCCAGATGCATAAAGCCTCATGACTCCTTATGTGTGCTAACTTCTACCACAGTGACAGGACTGTATTTCAATTATGAATATCTTCTAATACACGTTTCTTCTAAACTCATCTAAAACTGCATTTTTTTCCCTCTTTGTTTTAGAGGTGGGGGAGTGTGTGTGTGTGTGTGTGGGGGGGAGTGTGTGTATGTGTCTCCATTCAGAAAGATATTCCATTCAATGCAGTAATGTCAATGGTAACTACATTAACATACAAATAATTTATAATTGCTGAATTACTTTTTTCTTTATATATTGGAGGTCGGTCTCTGTGACACTGTCCTGGACTGGTTCAAATCTTTCCTCTCTGATAGGCTGGAATGCGTTAGTCTTGGCAATGCCACTTCCCAGACAGTCGGTGTCTCCTGTGGTGTCCCTCAAGGGTCAGTTCTGGGGCCCCTGCTGTTTTCCCTTTACATGCTGCCTTTAGGTCAAATTATTAATCAGTTCAACATTTCTTTTCACTGCTATGCCGACGACACACAGCTTTACATCAGGACTGGATCATCCTCATCATCCCCATCTCCATCTTCACTCACTGCCCTCTCTGCCTGCCTGGAGGAAATAAGGGCATGGATGAATCAGAACTTTCTTCAATTAAACTGCTCCAAGACTGAGGCCATAATGATTGGCACCCCTCACCAGATACAAACATCAACTTTAACAACAATCTCCTTCTCTGGTCAAGACATCCCCCTCTCCACCTCTGTTACAAATCTTGGAATAAAAATGGACTCTCATCTTACATTTGAAACTCACATTAAGCATCTGTTTAAAACTTGCTTCTTCCATCTTCGAAACATCTCCAGACTTCGCCCATCTCTGACTTTTTCCGATGCTGAGAAACTCGTCCATGCCTTTGTTTCCTCCAGGCTCGACTACTGCAACTCCCTGTTTATTGGAATCCCTGGCAAAAACCTTCAGAAACTTCAATATATTCAAAACAGTGCAGCAAGGATTTTATTGAGAGTTCGTAAATTTGAACATATTACACCCATTCTTCATAACCTCCATTGGCTTCCTGTCACCTACAGAATTCAATACAAAACTGCTCTCATTACACATCAATGCTTACATGGAACTTCACCTGACTATCTAAAGGACATTCTTGCACCATATTCATCCACCCGGTCTCTACGATCACAGAACAGTAATCTACTTCACATTCCACGAACCAAATTAAGGACCATGGGAGACAGGGCATTCTGTGTGGCTGCCCCCCGCCTATGGAACTCCCTTCCTGACTGCCTGAGAGCTCCACAGTCACTGGTTGACTTTAAAAGCGGTTTAAAGACTTTTCTTTTTAAGCAAGCCTATTCTGCCCCCGCATGATTTTATCTTTGATCTTGGTTGATAGTATTATTGATTTTACTTGATTTTATCACTTGTTTTATTTATTTATTTATTTATTTTTTAAGCAGGCCTATTCTGCCTCCACAGGATTCTGTTTTTAATCTTAGTTAATACCATTATTGATTTTATTTGATTTTATCACTTGTTTTTATTGTTGTAGCACTTTGAGATTTTTATTAATGAAAAGTGTGGTATAAATTGAATTTATTATTATTATTATTATTATGTAAACAGAGCTTGATTTGTTTAGTTTTTGATTTTGTAAAAACTGGAGATCCCCTCGCAATCGCTTTCCACATTCTGCTTTAGTAATGATTACTAATTTGGGTTTACAGTGTACAGACAGGAGGTGGAACACCTGGAGAGCTGGTGCAAAGAGAATAATCTTCACATGAATGTGAAGAAGACAAAGGAGATGATTGTGGACTTCAGAAGGAACAAACACACCCACGCCCCACTGAAAATAGGTGGATCTGCAGTGGAAGTGGTCTCCAGCTACAAATACTTGGGTGTACACATGAATGATAACCTCAGCTGGAGCAACAACACCACCAGCCTGATCAAGAAAGGTCATCAGAGACTCTACTTCCTCAGACGGCTGAGACGAGCTGGTCTGAGCAGCCCAGTCCTCACCTCCTTCTACAGGTGTGCAGTGGAGAGCATCCTGTGCTCCAGCATCAACGTGTGGCATGGAGGCTGCACAGTTGAAGAGAGGAAAGCTCTACAGAGAGTGGTGAAGGCTGCACAGAAGTCTGTTGGAGTCAGTCTCCCCACCATCACAGACATTTACACCTCCAGATGCAGGAAAAGAGCCACCTGCATCATGAAAGACCTCACTCACCCAGCACACTCACTCTTTGCCCCACTCCCCTCAGGACGGAGGTTGAGGAGCATCAAATGTAGAACCACTAGACTGAGGAACAGCTTCTACCCTGAGGCTGTTAGACTCATGAATAAATAAATAATAAGAATAAACACTGCAAAATATCACATCATGCTGATGCTGATCTGTTTTCTTGTTGCTGTGTTCATCTGTGTTCATCTGTGACCATCTGCTCATACAAACTCATGTTCGTGCTGCTGTTTATTTCCACTATATTAGGCTTAGTGTATTACTAGTTGATGTTTTTCTTAGTTAATTCTAGATGTTATTACTGTTTTTCTCTTGCATTTGTTGTTGGATGTAACTGGGACCCCGTGTACATAATCTCGTTTTCATCACATGTACCACATGCGGTGCAAATGACAATAAAGACTCTCTGACTCTCTTATGGCTGAAAATGATCACTAATAAAATCAGTCACAAATGGTAAAATATTCAGTGCAACATTGTACTGGGAAATTTCATTGAGTACTGTAAATTACATTTTTTGTACAGAAACCTCTCATTTTGTTGATTAATCATAACTAATACTTTTACCAGTTTGTCTAAACAATGATATTTTCTGCTTTTAATAAAGAAATACTATTAATATTATGCAGTATTGAATTATGTCATTTAGCCCGGCCCCCCACAATATTTTCTATTTCTCATGTGGCCCCATGGAAAAAATAATTGCCCACCCCTGCTCCAGAGAGTCATGAAAACAGCAGCTTAACTGAGGAGGTGAATTTATTTTGTTAGCAAAGAATAGAAACGTTTATTAAACTTGAGGCCCATACTTCTCCATTTACGAACACAAGCACACACAAACACACGCACGCACATCAAAATTTGTCTTTGACAAACTCATCGATCAAACTAAAAACAAATTGTCACATAAAAAGGGGAAACAGTATGTGTGCTGTGAGTGAAGGCCGAGATACAGTGAAGCAGACTCCGTATACGCGCGTATACGGACGTATACGCGCGTATACGGAGCGGCTGCTTCACTTCAGCTGACTTCAGCTCAGACGTTCTCCTTGTTGTAATATGAGCTGCTGCACACGAAGGGGACAACTGAGCACGCTGATTGGTCACTTGCTGACACGCCTACTGAATTGATTGACAGCGCTCAGTCAGCTGAATGTGAAACCTAGTTGAAAGTGAAACCTTTAACATGAGCAGCTCGCTCAGACTTCTGCGGTGTTCTGATGCGCTGTTTCTACTATATATGTTATAAAAAGTTCTCTCAGAAATAAAAATAATAACAGGGAGCGCTTTTCCTGCAGCACACAGCCCACCAGGGGATATTAAAACATCGCGCACCAAGGTAGGACCTGAATTCATTCATTTCAATCATCGAGTGAACGGAGGAAGAAGCGGTTACTTGACTTTAGGCAAAAAAACAAAAGAAAAGGCCCGATCAGCGATAAAGAAGGGGAATTTATTTCATTTGTGTAACATACAAAACAGTCCGGCGCCGGGAAGTTTATGGTCAGACACCGCGTATCGCGCACGCGGATCGCGTATGCGTAGTAAAAAAATACCTTTGCGCGTACTTGCCCTGAGGGGCTACGTGGGGCTACGCTGCGTACGGGGCGTACGTACGCTGCGTATTGGCGTATCGTGAGGACGCTCGAGTGTATCTCGCCCTTGAATGAATCCCAGCAGTTTACAAAACACCGTGACAAGACTTCACAGGTTTTTCAGCGGCAGCAGGAAACTCTCCTGTCTCCGCCTGCCTGCCTGCTGCTAACACAGGATCATTTATGCCACACCCTCTGTTGTCTGATAATAGCCAATCAGTGATTCAGTGGGCGGTGTGGAAGCAGCATTACGTCACTCTCCTGCATGCATTTGCATTTGAATTTAGTTACACATAACGCGGAGGGGGGTGAGGCTGAAAACGAAAAGCAGTTTTCTCTGTAGATGAAAGAGAATGAGCAGTCTTGAAGAAGAAAATTAAAATGATTCATTTATAATTTTATTTATGAGACAAAAACGCAGCTTGACTTTGAAATGAAAAAGCTTTTTTTGCTAATACATTTAAATTTTCAAATTTGACATTTCAAAATGAATTTTGGTCACTTTTTACTGGGACATGTTTTGAAAATTAAATGTTAAACGTTATTTTATTTATCTTTTTAATTAATTTACACAATGAGCAGTCTTGATTTAGAAAATGAAAATGATATAATTTAAATTTTATTTCTGAGTTAAAAAATGCAGCTTGACTTTGAAATGAAAAAGCATTTCTGTTATTTCATTTTAATTTTCAAAATTGACATTTCAAAATGAATTTTGGTCACTTTTTACTAGGACATATTTTGAAAACTAAATGTTAAACTTTATTTTATTCTTTAATTAATTTACAAATTGAGCAGTCTCGAAGAAGAAAATAAAAATGCAGTTTGGATTATTCATTTTAAATTTTATTTATGAGTCAAAATGTGCTGCTTTATTTGAAAACTAAAAAGCATTTCTATTAATCCATTTTAATTTGAAATATGAGATACAATGGCTTCCATAGCGAACCAGGACTGGATTCAAAATCGAAAGGAGGACTATAGGCACACAAAGACAAGGTAAGTACTTCACTCATAGAATCACAATACTGGCCAGAAACAAAAATACCAGAAGCGGAATCAATGCTCCAGCAAAGAGAAGGACTTCACTGCAGCCTTATGTAGTGGTGGAGCTCGTCGGGTGGATGGCCGTCAGCTGGGGATAATTGGTGGCCATCTTGGAGCTTCAGCAAGTGCTACTCTTGCACCAGCACACCACAGCATATAAGAAGATGCTGAAGACCACGAGTGGTAAAACATCTGCAGCATGGTCCTGCAGATGTTACAAGATCTGAGTCTCCACTGAAGAAAAAGTTGACTCTGCTCTTTCTTGTAGTTGGCGTTGGTGTTAGCTGTCCAGTCCAGTTTATTGTCTAGGTCAGAGCTGCTCATAACGTCGATCGCAAGCTACCGGTCGATCGCGGAGGCATTACTGGTCGATCCGCATTGTGACTTTTTTTTTTTTCCCCGTAGCGTGACATTAAAAAAGTGTCAGTCAATCAAACATCCCATTACTTGATTGACATACAGGGCAACCAATCAGATGAGAGCTTTAGGTCATTGCTCATGTAGCATCTAAAAAGAATGGCGCGAAGGTGAAACACAGCAAAACATACAAGTGATAACAATCAGATTTTGGACCGTTCATGGAAAATACGACATCGACTTCCCACCGAAAAGTCAGCTGAGAAAGAGAAAGGTGGAGGAACTAAAATCCTAGTCCGAACAGCAGCAACTTCAAAAGCGAAACACCGCCACCATCGTTCCGGGTGAGTGACGCTGTGATGTTCCCTTTCAGTCTGGTCTCTCAGTGCAACATACTTGCTATGGGAATTGCACCCTGCGTGATTACCTGAAGGAATATACTCACGCCTTTACGGCTAGGGGCGTCATCGCCGCGCCAGAGGCCCTGCCCTCTGGGTACTTAAGCGGCTTGCGCCCCTCCATCTTTCTCTTTTTTGCCCTTCACCTCGCTTAAACCTGAACTACCTCTTTGCGGGACTTCTCTGTTGCTTCATCGCTCAACCAGAGGTGAGCTTGCTCCCTACACAGAGTGCACAGAGAATTATTCCTGCGTACTGTTGGACTAGCGAAAGCTAGTCCGGCACTTTTCTCTTAACCCCAAAGTATTTTCTTCTCCTCTCTCTACAGGTTGCTTCGCTCGACGGCGCTAACTACACCACAAGAAAATAGCTACCTCGCTAACTCCTAGCAAGCTAGCCAGCGAAAGCGACGTGAAGGAGGAGACATTTCAAGAAAAAAGAAAAAAGATTCTGGAAGGACTCGCTCTCCTCATCTCGGACATGCCTCCGGAGAAAGGAAAACGAAAGGCGAGACTTCCAAGGAAAACCAGTGGGATGGCAAGCCAAACTTCGCGCGCCTGTCCCAGCGGATGCAGCTTTTCCCTCGCAGCAACGGACACCCACGAGGCCTGTCCAGTCTGCCTGGGTATGCTTCATGCAAAAACAGCACTGATATGCCCGACTTTTGCCCACACTGCAGTCTCATGATGGATACGGTGCTGCGGCATCGGGTTGACCTCGTCGCCAAGGCCATGGGCTCTTCAGCAACACCAGCGGACGTGGACACCACAGAGCCCTTCACTCCCACGCCGCAGTTAGAGAACATGGCTCTACATGACAGCACACGTGTTGAATGGGACGACAGCCCTGACGTGCTGGCTCCCATGGTGGACCTAACAGTCGAATTCGACACCCGGGGCATGATGAACGAGGACGAGATCTCAATTTCAGCCTCGGGCGAATTTTCAACGGAGGAGGCGGACGTGGAACTGGAGGATCAGGGTGAAGATCTCTCCCAGACCCCGGTACCTGTGCTCCCAGAAACTGACTTTTCTATCCCTGCTCTGTTCGACTTGTGCCACAGAGCAGCAGATGCACTGCATGCACATCCCATGGCCTGAATCTCCGCCTCGCCAACAGGTCACGAGGCTGGTAGGAAACTATTTTTACTCGAAGTAGCAGGCCGCCACAAGGCAAAAGATGCCTGTGTTCCCGGACTTCCTCACAGAACTAACGCGTACCTGGACTCAACCACGAGCCCCTATGCTTCTCCCCCTCTCACAGTTCCTCGACCTGGATGGGATGGATGAAGTGGGAATAGCTAACGTGCCTCAGATTGAGGACACACTAGTGTCTCACCTGGCTCCTAAATCATCAGGAACAAAACCAACTCTTCCCAGCAAGGCTTGTCGAGTCTCAGCGTCTCTTCTCGAGAAATGCTACAGGGCTCAGGGACTCGCGGCACCCGCCATGAACGCGTCCGCGTTAATGCAAGCTTACCTGACCGAAAAACTGCAACAGCTCCAAACATGGAGGGGGGGCCGTGGCGTAGTGGTAATGGCAGTCATCCCCTGATCGGAAGGTTGGTGGTTCGAATCCCGGTTCCCCACACCATGTGTCATTGTGTCCTTGGGCAAGACACTTAACCCCGAGTTGCTCCCGGTAGGACTGGAAAGCACCTTGCATGGTAGTCTGCCGCTACCGATGTATGAATGCGTATAACATTCAATGTGTGTAGCACTTTGAGATTTTCACTAATGAAAAGTGCATTATAAATTGAATTCATTAAACAACAACGGACAAGCAGGCGGCTGCCGAATTGCTGGATGAAGCCCGCAGAGCAACAGACTTTGTGCTCCGTATGATGGGGACAGCTGCTCTTGCATAGGGCAGGGGGATGGTGGAAATGGTCAACGAAATCCGCCACATCTGGATGACTCTGACGGATCTCCCGGAGGGACAAAAGGTGCCTTTTCTCCACCACTTGATAGAGCCGGCGGGATTGTTTGGTAAAGCTTTGGAGCAAATTCAGACCAAGCTGGACCAAAGACGCAGACAGGCGGAAGCTCTCTGGGTGGGCATTCCCCGGAGGAGCTTCGTCCCCCCAAGGGAGTCTGCTGGTATTAGACCTACGCAGTCTCGGCACCACTCGGCAACGCGTGCCCCACCGCAGAAACGGCCATCATACGAGAAGGAGCCCAGGCAGAGACCCCCGCCGGGTCCCCCTCGTACCGAGCACGCATGGAGAAAAAACTGGTTTGTCCACCGCCAGGCGACCAAGCACAGGGCCTCCTCGGTGAATCGTGACAACAGACAGAAACGTGCCTGATGAACCAGGTCCCCGTTTCCACGTTACAGTATCACCCGCCCACGTGGTAACGGGAACGATCCCTTCATGTCCAGACTTTGCTTGTAACATAGTACAAATAGCTGGTTTATTTACAGCATGCACAAATCATGCTTTCTCTGCTGTGAATGACATAAAATCATGTACGTCATTGCACATAAGCACAAATAAAGTTCATGAAACAGCTCCTCTCTGTTTTATTGACTCGCAAAAAACAAAAACAAAAAAACCAACAACAACACACAATCTTCAGCAAAACAGGTCCCTCTAGCCTGCAAGCCGTCATAAAGAGAGAGGACCTTTTTCACCCTCTCTCTCACGGCCCACAGGGTATTAGCATAATTAATAAACCCTAGCAGAGTGCCTCTGCAATGAGCAGACACAGAGGCGTCTGCGACCCCCCTTACCCACACCTCTCAGGAAGACAGGTGTGGAGGGTCACGTGCTCAAGCCCTCGATCCGTTGTGAACAATGGGACAGTCAATACACTAACCAGACCAACACGTGACATGTCCGCACCTCAAAGAGGCAAGCTGACAGAGTCTGACAATGAGGGGACTACATCAGATGCCCTCAGGTAGCCACAAACTTCATACCTTCACAACAGTGACTATGTTCAGCCTGTTGTGGATGAAAACAAGTTGGAGCCGAATCAGATCTCTCTTCCTGTTTTCCAAGAGGGACTAAGCTCTTTATCATCAAATAATCTGAAGTCTGCCAAACCAAAAGGAACACCCCCACGCTCTCACGGTGCAGCCGCTCCTTTGATATTAACGAGGGACACGCAATGCCTGAGCAGTACTCAGACAGCACATCTCCTCCCGTTCTGTGCTGATCCAAAACTGCTTTCAAAAATAATTCCCCCAGAGGGTGATACACGGACCTTGGTCGGTTTACCTGGTACCAACGCTCCATTAAAGCCAAGGACCAGTAAACTGGACCATCCCAGGAAACAGATTGGAGTTAGGAGATCTGCTCATTTACATAACTCGCAACCTCACAGCAGGACTCCAAACTTGGAGGAGGAAAATAGACTTTCTGCTCCAAACATGTTTAATAAGGTTGACAAGTTACATCGGTCCTCAATTAACCCTGAGCAGGGTAACTTGGGAGTACATCAGGAAGGAGGCCTCCTTCCTAATCTGGTTGACCCCCCGGGGTTAACAACATCTATGTCACTAGAAGGAGCAGTACAACCACTTAGGCCAGGAACTGCCAAAAGTCTCAGCTTGTTGGCTGAAAAGAACAGGTTGATGGCGTCAGGCTTGCCAGAAAATGTGGTATTGACCATACAAAATGCCCGTACTGGATCAACACACTCTTTATACGCACACAAGTGGTGTATTTTTGAAGCCTGGTGCTCAGAAATAAATATTATTTCTTATGCATGCGACTTGGCTCAACTCCTGACTTTCCTTCAGGATTTACTGGAAAAAGGTCGTTCTTATTCAACGATTAAAGTTTTCCTATCAGCGATTTCAGCCTGTCACGAAGGCTGGGGCCACAAGACACTTGGAGCACATCAATCATAATAAGATTTATGAAGGGTGTCCTTCTGACTAAACCACCCAGTAGGACCCTGACCCCTGGTTGGGATCTTGGCCTGGTCCTGGGGACCCTCTGTGACCCTCCATTTCAGCCACTGAGCAAGGTTAAGATAGATTTACTATCTTATAAAACTGCTCTACTCCTGGCACTTTGCTCGGTGAAACGCGTGGGTGACCTCCATGCACTGTCTGCGCATCCAATGTGTACCAGATTCGCTCCTGACGGGTCAACGGTCACACTAAGGCCTAATCCTGCATACACTCCCAAGGTCTTGACTCTGAACCATAGGAGTCTAGACTTTGATCTCTCCTCCTTTCCACCTGCCCCTGTCCTCACTCAGGAACAGGAAAGGCTACAAGCTCTCGGCCCAGTGAGGGCTTTACCCACCTACATGCAGAGAACAGTCGAATGGAGGAAAACAAACCAACTGTTCGTCTGCTTTGCAGCACCTGCTACCGGGAGAGCCCTATCAAAACAACGTCTCTCACATTGGGTGACTAAGGCCATAAAAAGGGCCTACAGTAGCAAAGGTCAACAGGTACCCTCTGGAGTGCACGCTCACTCCGCTAGGGGCTTGGCCACTTCCTGGTCATTATTTAAGGGTGTGTCAGTCGCAGACATTTGTGCTACTACGAATTGGAGCTCATTAAATTCATTCAACCTTTATTTAGTCAGGTAAATCTTTTGAACCTCATGGGCTCATTTACGAAAGCGACCTGCTAAAACTAAAGAACAATGAACAGCAGTGGTAGAATTTCCTTAAACAATAAACAAACAAACAATAAACAATAGAAAACAAAAGAGAGAAAAAAACAAAAGAAAGTTTTTTTTTTTTTTAACAAAGTATCAAAAAACTAGCAAAACATTATAAGGTAGACGTATAAAATCAAAGACAGGAACAAATCTGCATTGGTTTTTGCCAGGATTCCAACAGATTCTGAAAACCATTTAGAGAAGTCAAGGTCGAGAGCTTCAGATCTTTTTGTAAGATATTCCATGAAGCAGGAGCAGAGTAGGAGAAGGCCCTTTTTCCAAGTTCAGTCCTCACTGACGGAACACTGCAGGTAATCATGTCCTGAGAGCGCACACTGTAGCTGCACTCACGCAAAGACATGTAGGAGGAGATGTATGAGGGCAGCAGACCAAGAAGTGATTTAAAGATGAAAATGTACCAGTGGAAGAGTCTGCGTGAGGTTAATGATGTCCAGTTAACCAGTGAATACAGGGTGCAGTGGTGGGTACGATAATCACAACCAGTTATGAATCTTAGTGCACCATGATAGACAACATCCAACATCCGCAGGGTGCTTGTAGGAGCATTCATGTAGAGAATGTCACCGTAATCAATGGAGGGAAGGAAAGTCACAGACACAAGGCGTTTCCTGACATTCAGTGATAGACATGATCTGTTTCTGAAAAAGAAACCCAGTTTAACTTTCAGTTTCTTCACTAGGTTTTCCACGTGGAGTTTAAAAGAGAGATGTGAATCAATCAGGATACCCAGATATTTATAGGAATCAACAAACTCAATAGAGACACCATTTGAAGATAAAATCAGAGGAGGATCTGCTGGAACCGCCTTCCTATTTGAAAAAAACATCCCTTTTGTTTTATCAGCATTTAGGACAAGTTTGAGACGGAACAAATCTGACTGGATGATGTCAAAAGCAGATTGCAGTAACTGGAAAGCCTTAGCAACTGTTTTAGCTCGGCAGTAAACAACTGTATCATCAGCATAGAAATGTAAGGATGCATCAGGGATGCAGTGACCTACATTAGCTATGTAGATTGTAAAGAGAGTGGGTCCTAAAACTGAGCCTTGTGGTACACCATTTTTAACTGTTAAATAGCTGGAAGAAGTACCGTTATGTTGAACACATTGCCTCCGATTGGAAAGATAGTTAGAAAACCAACCGATGGTGTGATCAGAGAAACCGATTTCTGAGAGCTTATGACACAGGATGTTATGATCCACAGTGTCAAAAGCTTTAGACAGGTCTAAGAAAAGTGCAGCACAATAGTCCTTAGCATCCAATGCTTCAACAACATCATTCAGAACCTTCAGAGAAGCAGTTGTTGTGCTGTGTTTTTTCCTGAAACCAGATTGATGAAGAGGTAAGATGTTAAATGAGTCCAGATAATTTTTGATCTGAGAGTTTATCAGTTTTTCTAGAACCTTGGCTAAGATGCAGAGTTTAGAGATCGGTCGATAATTGTTCAGTGAGGTGGGGTCACCTCCCTTCAGCAAAGGAAGAACAAATGCTGTTTTCCAAGCATCCGGAATGGTGTAAATACTTTTACAGAGCATTACAGTTTGGATGTTACTGCAGGTTACGTCACTCAGGCTGTACTTTCTAACACACAATAGAAAGTAGCCTTGGGATACCTGTTGGTCAAAGGCAGACGTTCACTCTAGCATGCATTTTACTGAGCATTTCAAGGACGTGAATGGATTATGTTCCCATAGCAAGTATGTTGCACTGAGAGACCAGACTGAGAGGGAACTGAAAGTTATGCACCATAACTCATGTTCCCTGAAGGAAGGGAACGAGGTGCAACATATCTGGCCCTTTTCAATGCTGAAAGCTCGGTGAAGTGCAACTTTGGAGAAAGATGGAGGGGCGCAATCCACTTAAGTACCCAGAGGGTTACGCCCCTAGCTGTAAAGGCGTGAGTATATTCCTTCAGGTAATCGTGGGCGCGCAATTCCCATAGCAAGTATGTTGCACCTCGTTCCCTTCTTTCAGGGAACATGAGTTATGATGCATAACTTTCAGTTTCTCTGCACGCTTAATCATACTGGTTGGGAGTTGACGTGGCTTTATTTTTCAAATCATACGAGACACTTTTCATACAGTATAACCTCCTTGACTACTCCGTTCTCTGCACGTTTCCCTGTCCCGCAGCGTGCGCGTTTGCATAACACACTTTCCCGGTGCGTTCATGGACAGATTGTAAAATAAATGTATAAGCACCGCTGTATACATCAAATATCTCTGTACCAAAAGAGACATTTTTTTGCCTTCCTTCACTAAATTAAACGTGTCCGGAGCCATAACAACCTGCTACAACTGTGGTTATCAACTGGTGGCCTATGGACCACTTTAGATTTGCTGGAGGGGGCTTTTAGAGATGACATTATAAACTTAAAAATATCTAATGATTTTTTAACATTTATTAAAGTAAAAGACCAGATTCTTATAAAGAAGGGGGGGTGGGGATCAGTTTCTACCATCTTTTTTTAAATAAAATTTAAAAAATCTATATTGCTGTCACCACCACCCCATTTGGTCCCTGCGGGCGACAAGGTGCCCGCGGGCACCACGTTGGTGACCCCTGATTTATTATATGTGTTGTGCAATATTGTCTTATTCAGTTATGCAAGGTCCATCAACATAGGTACATTGTACATAAAAAGAATCCTTAATACATTTGAAGATAATTATATGTTTTACATTTTTGTATTGGGTAGATCTTTTTGACTTGTTTTTTTTATGAGTAGCTCGCATGCTGAAAAAGTGTGAGCACCCCTGGTCTAGTTGGACCCACAGGTACTTGTAGCAGTCCACGGTGTTAGTACCCTTTATGTTG
>JBBPBX010017177.1:11781-26793 GCA_038048925.1 Garcialebias charrua | reverse complement strand
TGATCTTCTTCCTGTAGTCCACCTGCAGATTTTTAGTTTTTCCAACATTGAGTTGCAGGTGGATCTGTCCACCACATCTCTGTATTGAGCTTCCTGGTCACCAGTGATGCAGCCTACAGTGACAGAGTCATCCAGAACTTCTGCAGATGACAGGATTGCGAGTTTTTCATACATTCAACCTTTATTTAGACAGGTTAATCCCATTGAGCCTTGGGGATTCATTTATGAGAGACCTGATTTTGTAGCAACGAGTGATGACAATAACAACAATAGACAATCATAAAATAGACATACAAACTTAAATTTCTCCCTTTTTTTCCAAATCAAAACAAAAGCAACCAAAAGGACAATCAAGCAAAATAGTAGCAAAAAAAAAAAAAATAAAAAATAAAAAATCTAAAAATAGGAACATGTATGCATTGGTTTTTGTGAGGAACTTAACGGTTAAGGTAGAGAGCTTCAGATATTTTTGTAAAATATTCCAGGAAACAGGAGCGGAGTAGGAGAAGGCACTTTTGCCTAGTTCAGTCCTCACTGAGGGAACACTGCAGGTAATCATGTCCTGAGAGCGCACGCTGTAGCTGGAGTTGTACCTGAAGTCCGGGGTGAAGAGGGGGAACAGAAACGGTGAGAGGACAGTCCCCTGAGGAACCCCTGTGCTGCTCAGTGTGGTGTCTGATGTGGTGTTCTGCAGCCTCACATATACTGTGGTCTACCTGTGAGGTAGTCTCTGATCCAGGTGACCAGTGAGTCATTCACCTGCATGTAGGCGCTTACTGCAGAGGAGAGCTGGACGTATGGTGTTAAAAGCACTGGAGAAGTCAAAAGAACATGACCCTTACAGTGCTGCCTGCCCTGTCCAGGTGCCTGTAAGCATGCAAACAATGACATTTATATAACTTTCTTACAGTGGCTGAAGAGATATTTTGCTAACAGACAGATGAACAAATCACACTCAGTGCTTTAAGTGGGCCGGAACTCACCGGTACCCAGTTCCGCCACTTCTAAAATTTAACCCTGAGAGTACCGGGACTTTTTTTAAGCGTAAGGTGCGTTCCGGAACTTATTTTCGTCTTCTCCACTTGAAAGACCCGTGGCAGATTAGAATGCATCATTTCCCCCGACTGGATTTCAAGAAAGAGTAATGCATCTTCACGATAATAAAACATCTTTGGTGGAGCGCGTCATTTGGCCAATCACAACCTCAGGATAGACAGGGGGAGGAGACGACAGCGAACTCTGTAAAAAAACAAAAACAAACTCTGCAGCGCGACAGAGCGCGAGGGAAGCGGAAGTAACTCCTCCAACGTGTGGGTAAAGTTAATATTTTTATACATGCAGTGGAGTGTAACCATTGTTTAGTAAAATGGCATGTTGTGTTACAAATAAAACTAAATAAAAATTAACAAAATAACAGTCAATTGCACCCCTAAAGCCACTGAGATAAAGTATCACATTAATTTAATTACCACAGGAGTGAATTTAAAAACAGGATGATGTCTATATGAACTAGTTGAATGAGGTGTCTCTAAAATATCCTGATTCATGATCAATAATAATTTAAACAATTTTTTAATCTGTCCACAGGACCTGACTTTATTTTGTTAGATGTCTCTAAAATAGTTAGTGAATCATGTTTACATGTAGGTAAACATAGATGTTTAACAACTTGTTAAAATACACAAGAATGCAGGAAATGGCATCTACTTTATTCAAAATTTCTGGCAAAACATCTTCACCAGCATATTTAAGAAACTAGTTTTTACTGTTAGTAAGTAAGTTTTATTTATATAGCACATTTCNAAGTAACTCCTCCAACGTGTGGGTAAAGTTAATATTTTTATACATGCAGTGGAGTGTAACCATTGTTTAGTAAAATGGCATGTTGTGTTACAAATAAAACTAAATAAAAATTAACAAAATAACAGTCAATTGCACCCCTAAAGCCACTGAGATAAAGTATCACATTAATTTAATTACCACAGGAGTGAATTTAAAAACAGGATGATGTCTATATGAACTAGTTGAATGAGGTGTCTCTAAAATATCCTGATTCATGATCAATAATAATTTAAACAATTTTTTAATCTGTCCACAGGACCTGACTTTATTTTGTTAGATGTCTCTAAAATAGTTAGTGAATCATGTTTACATGTAGGTAAACATAGATGTTTAACAACTTGTTAAAATACACAAGAATGCAGGAAATGGCATCTACTTTATTCAAAATTTCTGGCAAAACATCTTCACCAGCATATTTAAGAAACTAGTTTTTACTGTTAGTAAGTAAGTTTTATTTATATAGCACATTTCACAGACATGAGAGTCACATAGTGCTTTACAAAAGGAAAAATAAAATCACAGAAGTACTATACAAAAAGGTAAAACATAACAAACTCTAAAATCAATGTACAAAATTAACCAAAAGCCTGTCTGAAGAGATAAGTCTTAAGTTTTTAAATGCATCTGTTGACTCGGAGCAGCGCATTGTTAGCAAAATGTTCTGCTGTATTTGACTTGCTGCTGTTGTTGGTTGTTAATTTTTTGGTTGACACAATCTTTCCTATTTATGTCCTCATTAAATTAGGTTAGTAAATGACTTTTACTTGAAGCATGTTAAAAAATTACAAAATCTTTCGGGGGGGGTTGGCGCAACGTTTGTCACCTTTTTCATCCCTTCTGAGTTTGCAGGTATGCATATTATTATGACTTTAGGGAGGGTACCGGCACTTATTTTTTTCCACTTAAAGCACTGATCACACATACACATTATGGACATTTCCCTATTTGGTAGTAGCTGATACAATGAAAAGCAGACTATATTCGACTTGGATGATGTTTATGCTAAATGTGGAAGGACATTCTCTTGCCAGTGAACACTTTCTTTTTCTTTTTTCTTTAGTTTTTTTCTTTTTCCTTCCCAGCCATGACAGCTGCACACACCAAGGCCAGGGCACTGTGGGTTTGGCTCTTTCAGGAGTACACCAGTAGCATCTGATTGGCGCCTCAATGATGGACAGCGGCCCCATTATGAGTCAGTGACATCAGGCACAAATAAACACACACACACACACACTTGCATTAACCGGGCTAAACTGTCATCATGGTAACTGAGTCTGTGTAAATACTGATTTGTATTTTGTTTCTTGAGCAAGTTTTTCTATTTTGTTTTTGTTAAACTGATTTAAAGTTTCTCAACTGAACTTTGAGGAAGAGAAATTGAAACGGATGTCACAGCTAACTGGCATTAGCCCACACAAAAAGCTTTAACTCACTATCATTTTTCAAACACTGAGATACAATTTAACAGGGTAGTAGCTGAGAGTGTCTTGTAATATTTACATAATGTTTTCTTCAAGGTGTGACTAATACAGCTACAATTTAGTTGATCCTTATTGTAAGATTATCAGTCTAAACACACAAATGTCACATTTTTTTTGTCATCTGTGTATGTTTCCCATACAAGACGAAATTCGTCTCTGCATTTAACCCAACCACCACCAGGTGGTGCAGTGGGCAGCCATAGAAAGCGCCCGGGGAGCTGGGGAAATAGGTGTGCACTCATAGACACCCCAAGGTGTGTAGCGGCCGGGGTTCAAACCTGGGTCCTTCGGGTCCCAAGTCGGCAGCCCTGCCTCCACACCATCTTGGCCCCTTGAGTCATGCTCATTCATTCATTAAATGCTAGGCATTATCTTTTTATACAAATAAAAATGAGGTATGGGCAAATGGATATGATTATAAAATTTTGCTTTAGTACCTACAACTTAATCTATTTTAGATCCACTTTAAATTACTCAAACTTTTATGTAATATACTAACATTTACTACAAAATCTCAAAACGTAAATGAGAATAACGCTGTTTGTCAAAAGCTGTCAAACACAAAGTGGTCTTTTGTTATTACATACGCCACTACTGGCGTAGATGATAACTTCTAGAGTATACACAAAAAATTGCTTCTTTAGGTAAAATGCTTCCACAATAAATGTATTTAAATAAAACAGTCATCTTGCAGAGGTGAGGAACACTGAGATTGAGTGGGCCATGTCTGGTGCCTCAGTTGTCGAGGGGCTGCCTTGAGCTGTGGCCACAAGGTTGTCAGTGTGGTTGCCATCCTCAAACCCAGTGGTGGACACTCTGGGTTAGAGTGGCCATCTGAAGAAGTCCCATCTGACTGTGTGGACTGCTAGGACACCACATGCAGCTGAAGGGTACCAGGCAAAATGTGCTGCAGGCCTGGATGTTGCTGAAGCAAAACTGTGGATGAAGGAGAAGTTCAGTGAGGCTTTAGATGGAGACTCTTATCATCTCTGAGAAGATTCTGGTAAACCATCCCAGTAACTGAGGTGGTGAAAGCAAAACTTCACCCAAATATAGTGGAGGTGGGATGTTGACTCAGTCATGTAGGAGTTCTGTCCTGCACTCTCCTCTGCACCTCTAATTGGCTCCAGCTGCAAGTAATTAACTTCTACCTTCAGGAGGACTATAAGAAGACTCAGGAGCCACTCTTCAGTGCTGGGAATTGATCTGCTTACGGTAGTGATTGGTTCTAGCAAGTTAAATCCTTGTGTTACTCTACGAGTAATTCTGTTTTTCTCTGCTTGCACATCTCAGAGTTTTTTGGATCACGCCCTGCTCTGGACTCTTCATGGACTCCTGTTTCCCTGTACCCCTTCAGCTGTTGTATGCCTTCCACCACTTGCCACCCGTCTCTACCACCATCTCTGAGTATTACCTGGATAAAGACTCCTCACCTCACATTCTCATCATTTCAGTAAGACTGAATGATTTTGAACAGCTTCCCATTCCATTACAAGCCATTGACCTTCTCCTCTGTTTCTCCAGGCAACCCCATTTTTGAGGACCTGACATGTCACCGGTTTGACCACATTCTGCAAATAAACACTAGCCCCTTTCATAAATCAAACCCGCGCTATTCCCGCACAGACCAGTCCGGAATTAACCCTCCCCAGGTCATTCATAAGACAACAGTTGAAGACGGGCATGTCCCGCTCAAAGAAACGTGTTCATATGATCAGCTGCAGTGCGGCTTCAAAGAGGCGTGGAGCTGAGCAGAACTGAACCGCAACATATTTTTTGTGGGACAGATGTGTACAAGTTGTCGTGTTATTTTAAATATTTCCTCAGTAATAAATAAATGGGACAGCTGGCTGCGCGCACACACACACACACACACACACACACACACACACACACACACACACACACACACACAACACACACACACACAAACGTGTTCACGAGACCCCAAATAGAACCTATTCAAACTCACACGCACACACACTCAGTGCGCTGCACCGCTGCTAGAGGGGGAAAAACAGCGAAACTAGTTTATACAATGGTTTCGTGTCATTTTTAATATAAATCTGCCTGTTGACTGCGGTCGCACACTGATGTCATCTGTATTCTGAGCGCGGATTGCGCGTCTTGCATTCAGAAGTGGGTCTGCCGGCTCAGATCAGGGGCTGACACTATCAACCGTGGCGGGTCAGAGGGGGATCAAGGGCGCGTCAATTTAATCCGCCAAACCGCGTTTGCGTGTTTTCTGAATGCTCGTTGGAGGCTTGAACACGCATAAAAGCCGGACCGACCTGTCTTATGAAAGGGGCTACTGTATATCAAAGTCAAAAGTCAAAGTCAACTTTATTGTCAGAACTGCAATATGTACAGGACATACATAGGATTGAAATTGCGTTTCTCTCAGTTCCTCAGTGCAACAGTAACCATTTAAACACTAAAACACTGAAACATTTAATAAACATAAGCATAAAATAGTAAAAGTGTAACACTGTCCTGAGTTTTTGCATAGTAGTATAAAAGTATGAAAATTTACACCAACACTAAAACACTAAACATTTAATGAACATAAGCATAAAATGAAATAATAAAAGTGTAATACTGTCCTGAGTTTTTGCATAGTAGTATAAAAAGTATAAAAAGTATATCTATAAAATAAACTGAAGGTTCTAGCATTGACATTTGCAAAGAGTGGCAAAGCAGCATATGAGTTAATGTACACAGTATATGTATGAGGTAGTTGATGTTGGTATAGAGGCAAAGTGGCATATGCAGTAAGGCACATAAGGCACATTGGGCATCCTTAAATAAGGCTAGTCAGAGAATACTGTATATGTATCAGCAGTAGTGTAGATTAGGGGTTGAACGAGCACTTAATTTTTAAACTCGACATTAACATAAAAAATCTCGATTAGTGCTCGATTAGTCGAGATGTCATAGATGCAAAATAAATAAATATATAAAAATGCATAAAAACTTCATTATTTACCACAAAAAAAAAAGACCAACAAAACATTGGGAGCATTTATTATGCTCCTATCATTTATCATACTGCAGATAAGTCACAGGAAAAACAAAACTATTAGTTTAATTATAATTATTAACTATTAATATTAAAAGTGAAAGTACCGTGCGGCGCTGAAACCGAAACTTAAAAAACAAATGGGGCCACACGGCAGCACAGCCTGCAGTGCTGTGCAATTTAGGTTTACTTTTAGAGATGAATGTGTTTATAGGTTTTTAATAGGTCTAGAGAGATTAATATTTGTTGCGTTTTGTTTGTGAAACGAGAGAGGAAGCCGTTTCGGCCGTGTTGTATGTGACCTGCAATCCAACACCGCCCCCTCCTGTCACAATCTACGGTGGTGACAGAAGTTGATTCAATGTGCAGCAAAGTTTCATAATAATAAAACACGACGCATTTTTACCTTTTTGACAAGACTGGACCAGCTCCATACACATCCGTGCGCACAAAGGAATCCATTTTGAAGCGTCTACTAAAAGCTAAAAGCTACCGCGTTCGTCACGTGATGTGACGTACTGACGTTACCGCGACGTGATGACGTCACTACGGCTACTCGATGTGGACAAAAAGGCCTCAATAGAAGTCAAAGCACTCGATCTGTCGATAACTCGGTTAATCTGTTAAAGCACTAGTGTAGATATAAAAGTAGTGTAAATGTAAACAGTAGTAATAAATGTAAACAGTAGTAGGGGCGGCCGTGGTGTAGTGGTAATGGCAGTCGTCTCCTGATCGGAAAGTTGGCAGTTCGACTCCCGGGACCCGCACCATGTGTCGTTGTGTCCTTGGGCAAGACACTTAACCCTGAGTTGCTCCCGGTAGGACTGGAAAGCACCTTGCATGGTAGTCTGCCGCCACCGGTTTATGAATGTGTGTAGCATTCAATATATGTGTAGCACTTTGAGATTTTCAGTAATGAAAAGTGCGTTATAAATTGAATTAATTATTATTATTATTATTAATAAATGTAAACAGTATTAATAAATGTAAACAGTGAATGTAAACAGTAGTATGACTATAGGCAGTAATGTAATACAAACATTAGTGCAAATATGAGAAGTAGTGCAAACTGAATGAGCACATGACCGAGAGTTTAGTGAATAACCCGTTTGATGACACAGAGTCCAGTGTTAAAAATCTTTGTGTTGTGTGGTAATGTGTGAGAAAGTTTTTTGTGTTAAGGCAGTTCAAATGGGAGGGGAGGCAGAGCAGGCAGAGTGTTTAGCATCCTGACTGCCTGATGAACAGAGCTGTCTCTCAGTCTGCTGGTTCGAGCCTGGAGACTTCTCAGTCTCCTCCCTGATGGCAGCAGTCTGAAGCAGCTGTGTAGTGGGTGTGTGGGATCACCTGCCATGCAGAGGGCTTTCCGAGTGAGGCGGTTGCTGTGTAAGTCCTGCAGTGAGGGGAAGGAGGTGCCGACGATCTTCTCAGCTGCTCTCACGATGCGCTGGAGGCTCTTGCGGCAGGATGCAGTACATGCACCAAACCACACAGTGATGCAGCTGGTCAGGACACTTTCTATGGCACCTCTGTAGAAGGTGCACATGATGGGGGTTGAAGCTCCAGCCCTTTTCAGCTTGCGGAGAAAGTAGAGGCGCTGGTGAGCCTTCTTGGCCAGTGCTGCAGTGTTCCTGCTCCAGGACAGGTCCTTTGAGACGTGCACTCCCAGGAACTTGGTGCTGTCTACTCTCTCCACTGCGGTGCTGTTGATGGTCAGAGGGGCATGTTGGGCATCCCTCTTCCTGAAGTCCACAACAATCTCCTTTGTCTTCTCCACGTTGAGAGTGAGATTGTTGTGTCCGCACCACAAGGCCAGGCGGCTCACCTCGTTCCTGTAGTCCGTCTCATCGTTGTTGCTGATGAGACCTACCACTGTTGTGTCGTCCGCAAACTTGATGAAGTGGTTGGAGCTGTATGATGGTGTGCAGTCATGTGTTAGCAGGGTGAATAGAAGGGGGCTCAGCACACATCCTTGTGGGGCCCCTGTGTTCAATGTGATGGTGCTAGATGTGTTACTCCCGACCCGTACTGTTTGTGGTCTCCCGGTCAGGAAGTCTAGCAGCCAGTTACACATTGAGGTGTTCAGCCCCAGACTGTCCAGTTTAAGATGTTAAAGATGTCCGTGAAGACCGCTGCGAGTTCCCATGCACAGTCCTTCAGCACACGACCAGATATGTTGTCAGGACCTGAGGCCTTCCGAGCGTTAATCTTGATGAATGATCGCCTTACGCTGTCTGAGGACAGCGCCAGCACCTGGCCATCAGGAGAGGGGGGAAGTTTATGTGCAGGTGTGCTGTTACTTGCCTCATACCGAGCAAAGAACTCATTCAGTTCATTCAGCGTAGAGGCTGAGCTGTCACAGGTCTGGGGGGATGGTTTGTAGTTAGTGATGGTCTGTATTCCCTGCCACAGACCGTGTGTATTCTTGCTGTCCTTGAAACGGTGAGCTATTTTCCTGGAATACTGCTTCTTGGCCTTTCTGATGCCCCGGGCCAGGTTCTTTCTGGCTGTCCTCAGGCCCACCTGATCTCCCGCTTTGAAGGCAGCATTCCTGGCTTTCAGGAGTCTGTAAACCTCTGCTGTCAGCCATGGCTTCTGATTAGCCCGAACAGTGATGGTCTTGAGGTTGGTTACATCATCAATGCACTTGGTGATGTATGAACATACAGTGTCTGAGTACTCCTGGAGACATGTGTTGTTGTTTGTGGTAGCAGCTTCTTTGAACATACCCCAATCTGTGGTGTCAAAACAGTCCTGGAGTGCCTCTGAAGACCCCTCTGGCCACACTCGTATCTGCTTGCGGACTGGTTTTGTGACTTTCACCAGTGGCCTGTATGCTGGCTTTAGCATAACACAGATATGGTCAGAAGCACCAATGTGGGGGAGGGGGAGGGCTCTGTAGGCATTTTTCATGGTGGTGTAAACTTGGTCCAGTGTGTTGTTTCCTCTTGTTGCAAAGTTTATGTTTCTGTATGTTTTTGGAAATACACTCTTTAAATCTACTTGGTTGAAATCACCAGCCGTGATGAGAAAAGCATCAGGGTGTGCTGTTTGCTGCTCACTGATGTGCAGATATAGTTCATTCAGTGCCTCATAACTTTGCTGTTGGAGCTTGGAGGAATATATACAGCAACAATCATATTATAGTTCATTATAGTTCATATCTTATCAGAGTCTGGGTTCTTCTGTTCAGTTCTGTTCTTTACTCTGGGTATGTCCGTATTCTACAACAAGTCAGTGATGTTGTTGTCTGTTCATAACCAGGGCTAAGGTTGCTGAGGTAGTAAAAAAAAAAGGGTGCAGTGGCAGGGCTCTAGGGGTGAATAAAATCTTCCCCCAGAGTTGTTCAAAGCTCTGGTTGTTGTTGGACATGAACACATCTATTCAGCATTGAATGGACAGGGGCAGTGCCGGGACTTAATTTGAGCCAGATATTGTGGGAACAGGATCCGGGAACCCCCTGTTTTGAGAGGGTACATTCCGGTAACTGTTTGCTTGAATCCGATTACTCTCAGGCTTATTAATAATAAAGTTATGAACAAATATGATTGAATTGAATGAATAAAACCTATATTGGATCTGTAAGCTGAACATAATTACATAAACAAATTTTTAAAAACAGAACAAGATTCCTAATATCACATCAGAGCTGTCACTTCACATTCCCGCTTCTACTCTTGAAAAAAATTCTGCCCCTAAAAGCTTAAAGACCGTGTAAAGTGAAAGTAAATGTGTGTTTTTAGTTTGTCACATGGCATAAATATGTGTTATTAATCACCCATTTAAATCTGACTGATTAAAAACATTGTTTACCTTATAAAATTAAGTCTCAAAAATCATGAAAAAACATGATTTTGCCTTGCCCTGGAACGCTGGGGGCGTGTCAGTGCGTGGGCGTGGTTTCAGCGCAGCTGCGCTCGTGTCCTGCCCCCTGAGCTGACTGTGTGGAGAGGCAGGCAGCAGAGATCCAGTAAACCTGCTCTGTTTTTATCTGAGTTCTGTCTGTAACAGCAGCTACTTTTTCCAAGAGTTACGCTGCTTTTGTAAATAGTTTTCTTGTGTGTTTTTAATCTGGAATGAATAAAAAAATAAATAAAAAAAGAGTTGTACCATGCAGGATTTGAACCCGTAGGGTTTGGGACAGAAGGGAAGCGCTTTATCCATTGACCTATCCAGGCATTACAGATACTCAGTATAAAACCATATGGTATAAAAACATGTTATGATTTGTACGGGTGCCCTGACCATTGCGACATCCAAGGAAGATGCACGAACGAGGCATAATTGATTAGCTAGCTAACAATGAACAAAATATCTATGCTATTGCTATCTGATGCTATCTGCGATTCGCGAGTGAACGGCTCCACCGAGGCGAATTTATACGGCTGGAGCTGCAGGGGGTGGGGCTATACTAATGAGGACCGCGTGACGAAACGCGGTCACATTTAAAACACGCCTAAAAAATCCTGAAACAGAAATATGTTTATACACAGTTTGCTCTATAACTCCAAAATTAATTGAGCTACAATTTTGAGACTTTTTACTCATTTACAAGATTACAATTATGACATTTATAATGTTTATTGAAGAAAATGTTGAAATTCACTTTACACGGTCTTTAAAGGAGACCACATATAGGTCTTTAAAAATTTTATGTTATGTCTGTGTGCTATCTTGACAATATTAATTCATTTTAATACACAAAATAATTCTTAGATAATTAATTATACCCTTTTTAATTCTGCCATTTTTAACTTTCGTTTTGAACGACCGGTTTCTGATACTGAGTTCTGAAGTCCACGCCCTTCAACGATCTGTTTACGCCCTCTGCACAGCCAGTATCTGTAATGTGTTGTTGTTTTAAAATTAGCTCTTTTTTTATTACTCATTTGACTTACTGTTAGTGTCAGCTTAAGATAACTTACCGAAACCCGTCTGAGCGCGCCGCAATTTGCTGCTCCTTTTAGCATGAGACCACCCGAATCCAATGCTAATGTTAGCTTGTTCCTCTTCCGGTGTTCGCCAGCTCCGCTCGTTGCACGCGGCGATTTTGGGAGTTATCGCTGTTCCAGTCAAGACAACACAAAGTTCACCAAGTGTCTCCCGTAAATTAATCCGTAAGGAGAAGGTCCTCGCTGCTGTGAGGCTGCTTCGAGGCAGCAGCGAGGCTGTACAGTTGAAGCTCCGCTCCATCGCGCCAGAAGAGGGTCCCGTTGCCGCGGGTCCCTACGCCGGGGGTCCGCTCGTTTAATTTTTGCCGGCTGCGCGTTGGGAGCGATCGCAAATACACTAAAAATTGAACTAAAACATAAAAATAACAATTATACTTTATTTATAAAGCCATTTAAAAAAACCACAGCTGCAACAAAGTGCTGTACACATGAAATTAAGAACATATAAACAAAAGATGAGATGAAATCATGAAAAACAACAGTCATGTGTTTAATACAGAAGTGGGTTGAGCCTAACCAGGGGTTGCTAGGTGAGGGGCTGGACTCAGGTTGTGGTGGGTTGTCCTAGCGCTTGTGACGTCACAAGCGCAATTGATTTAAAAACGAAACCTAAATTATCACAGTAAAATAAATCTACTTAGAGTAAATAAACCACTGGGTGCATTTTTTTGGCCGTAGGACTGTTTTTTTATGACGTAAATACCCAAAGTTGAGTAAAAAAACATTAAAAAGTGAATTTTGCATGTGTGGTGGTCCCCTTTAAAGTCATGGGCAATTTTATTAAAAAACACAAAACTATAATGAAAAAGTTTTGTGCTACACGTAAGTTCCTGTGCTTTTGTAATCACTGCAGGAGATATCAGAACTGAAAAAAGACAATGATTTCGGCTCATAAAGCTGTTTGTTTGCAGTCAGAGTATTTTAAAGCTGCTATATGTAACTTTTCTAACAATATATTTTTAACATATTTCTTCACTCTGTCACTAGATTGATGTTAGAGAGGTAATCTCTGAAAAAAAAAAAAAAAATATTGTCCCCTTGCTTCTCCAGGTGGTAAATAAGCATTTCTAAAAAGAAAAAGTGACCCGCCATTTTCCAGCCAATAAAAACAAAGTTTGTAACCAGCCAATAAAAACCGAGCTTGAATTTGAATCAGCCAATAAAAACAGAGCTTGAATTTGAATTTCAACAGACCACAAGGGGGCAGAGCCATATATGGCTCTGAGGGGGAGGGATCAGAATGCTTTGCGTGTTGAAATTTTTCTAAGTGCTGATGTTCTACAGCAGCGTTTCTCAAATAGTGGGGCGCGCCCCCCTGGGGGGGCGCAGTGCGATGCCAGGGGGGGCCCGGGCTCTTGTGACCCAGTTTTGAATTTTCTTATTGCGCCGCGGAACTAAATTTCCTAGGCGTGTTTCAGCACGGCGCTATTATCTGTAGCACGCGTAGCATTAGCTTCTCGCTGCGTTGTCTTGTTTGGGAAAGTTATGGCTTCCTTGTTTAAAAAGACGAGCGCAAGTCCAAAGCTGTTGTTTCAGGACGTTGTTTCATGCAGACTGGTGCAGACATGCAGAGGAGCGGAGCGCTTCACCACGAGAGAACAAACGAGATCTGCAGCTGCAACACGTTCTTTTTTTTCAACACGTCTTGTTAACGGACTTGAAACAACTTCATCCCAATGCGAACGTCTCTTCTAAAAGCAAGAAAAGCAGCTTGTTGCAAACACCGCTAACAGAAGCATTTAAACTTCCATGAGGTAAATCAGAACTGTCCAGATCACAGTCGCAGCTGTAGAAGTTTTTAAAGCTCTGGGTTGATGTGCAGGCTTTAAAGTTGGTGAGCTCCGCCACAACATCCATCATGATAACACTTCTGTTTTGAAGCTCCGCTCCAGAACCGAAAGTAACAAAGTTCATCACTTTATGAAAAAAAATAAAACTGATGTCAACAAGCTCTGGAGCTCTGATGATGATGATGACCGAGCGATTTGACCGCCTCATAACAACCGTTCAAGAAGAGGTACAGGTATTGTTGTCTTATTAATATTATCATCTATATAATTTTTTAATTTAAAGTTATAATCTTATTAACTCTTTCTTTTTTACCTCTTTGTGTTCTTTAGGGAAATCCACCACATCACCTCCAGTAGAAGTGTGTGACTGAACTCTGAACTTTTCCAGAGACTCCCTGATGCATGCTGCTCAATAATCCAGGTAGAATAACCTAAAAAAAGCTAAGTCTGGTCTTCTTCCAGGCACCTGTCCCACCTGGGGGAGCAGGTCCAAGAAGAAGTTGTGAGTAATGAGGACAAATTGCACTACTTTTACACAACTTTTTATATCTACACTACTGCTGATATATACTGTATATTCTTTTTACTAGCCTTATTGCATATGCCACTTTACCTCTGCACACCTGCTTCTGCAGGACTTGGTGGCTGCAGAAGAGGTCATGCAATCATGTGGATCATCTGTTCTGGAATAGGCACATCTAAAACATTCAGAGCAGGGAGGCCTGAGGACTTGAATTGAGAATCACAATTTTATATACAAATTATACTACAGTGGACGTATAATAAACCTTTTTCTTTTTAACCCTCTTTTGGTATGTGCGAGGTTATTACAGCCACCGTATTTATAGTCGCAGCGGAGAGTAGGGGGGCGCCGACCGGATTCTTCTTCCTGTGGGGGGGCTTAACAGAAAATAATTGAGAAGCACTGTTCTACAGAAACTGCAGACTTCACCTTTAAGCGATGTAAGAGCGACCATGACCCTTTTCTGAATCGAGCAGGAGGATTGAGAGCATTTCTTTTCTAATCCAGAGAAAAAGTTCTACATATTAGGCAGTTTTTTTCTAAGTGTGGCTAAAAACAGAGCAGCGCTTGTTGTCCCATGGTGGGTGCCTGCTTGAGAAAAGCCCTCTGAGCATTTTATTGAGCTGCAGGTGTTTTTTCCTGAGGACGCCGGTGTTCTCTGTGGACAGACTGAGGTCGAATCACTCTGTCTGCACTTCAACATAGATTGTCCCCACCTTAGATTCACCAAAATATTGAATAAATATTAAGTAAATGACAGTCTTAAACGGGCCAGTAAAAGATATATATATATATTTTTGCTGTAGTCAGATCCTCGACCCACCTATCAATCAATCCAGTAGGCACTTCAGCAATTGACCAATCAATGACCTCAACTAGTCTTGAAGTGAACACCACTTACCTGCAGAGTTGCAACGGTGTTGCTTTACGAACACTTTGCGATCATAGAGATTTTAATAATAATTGAGTTCACATTTTTTGTTTCATGTTAATCTACAGTAATAAACTTTTATAAAATACACCAGAATGCAGGAAATGGCATGTGCTGCTATACAGTAGTCCCTCGTTTATCACAGGGGATTCATACCCTGAAGCCCCGCGATAAGTGAAAAAACGGGAAGTAGCGAAGTAGTAAGTAGTAAATGAAATAAATGTCACATTTTTGTCATTTGTGTATGTTTCCCATACAAGACGAAATTCGTCTCTGCATTTAACCCAACCACCACCAGGTGGTGCAGTGAGCAACCATAGAAAGCGCCTGGGGAGCTGGAGAAATAGGTGTGCACTCATAGACACCCCAAGGTATGTAGTGGCCGGGGTTTGAACCTGTGTCCTTCGGGTCCCAAGTCGGCAGCCCTGCCTCTACACCATCTTGGCCCCATAGTTGTATTTGTATATATATAGT
>JBBPBX010017176.1:25188-41121 GCA_038048925.1 Garcialebias charrua | reverse complement strand
AACAACAGTTATAATAAATAAAACAAAAGTTATAATAAATAACAGTTATATTAAATAAACAAAAGTTATAATAAATAACAGTTATAATAAATAAAACAACTGTTATAATAAATAAAACAACTGTTATAATAGATAAAACAACAGTTATAATAAATAAAACAACAGTTATAATAAATAAAACAACAGTTAAAATAAATAAAACAACTGTTATAATAAATAAAACAACAGTTATAATAAATAAAACAACAGTTATAATAAAAAAAACAACAGTTATAATAAATAAAAATAAAATGTAAATGTCCTCCATTATCCAGTGGAACGCAGCAATAGAGGTTTGTCCTCGAAAATGGACACAGTCAGCTGACGGTAAAGAAAACAGGCTAAAAACCATCAAAGATAAAACACGAGAACAAAGCAGCTAAGTGAGGACAGGGTCCCAGAATACAACAGGAGGACAGGGACCCAATGACAGTTATAATAAATAACAGTTATAATAAATAACAGTTATAATAAATAACAGTTTTAATAAATAAAATTTTTAATAAATAACAACAGTTATAATAAGATAACTGTTATAATAGATAACTGTTATAATAAATTACAGTTATAATAAATAACAGTTATAATAAATAACAACAGTTATAATAAATAACAGTTATAATAAATAACAGTTATAATAAATAACAACAGTTATAATAAATATAACAACAGTTATAATAAATAACAACAGTTATAATAAATAACAACAGTTATAATAAACAACAGTTATAATAAATAACAGTTATAATAAATATAACAACAGTTATAATAAATAACTGTTATAATAAATAACAACAGTTATAATAAATAACAGTTATAATAAACAACAGTTATAATAAATAACAACATTTTTTTTGTTATTATTATAGAAATAAGGGGCAGGTAAAATAAGATTTTTTCTTCTCCCTGTCTCCTTTCATTTTATGTTTTTTTCTTTTTCATTTGATTGTTAAAATGTAAAAATGTTTTTTCTTTACAAAATGTAAAATGAACAAATAAATAAATAATAAATAAATAAGTAACAATAGTTATAATAAATAACAACAGTCATAATAAATAAAACAACAGTTATAATAAATGTCTTATTTACCTCCTCCTGTTCTGTGCACATGTTCAACAAACATGCACTCCTCATCTTAGAATATCTTTACTCAGCACATTTGACAGTTTAGCTCAAAATACTATCAATTTAAAGCCACAGTACTATAGTTCATCATTTCTTATCTGGCAACCCGACTGACACGGAAACCGCAGCGTTTTTCATGTAAACCTGCTCGTTTTTTATTTATTATTGAAGAAACACTAAAGTTGCCAGAGGTTGTTCTCGTGCATCACTTTGACTTGATCATTTTTAAAAGGAGCTCCATGAGGAAAACATCTGGACACCCCTGGTCTAAACGAATCTGAATAGAGAAAACCATTAAAGCAAATTGTTCCTGTTTTTGTGCAACTTGTTTTACCGCAGAGTGTTTAACTCATTTCAAAGTTTTTCAAGCGGTCCACTTGAAGAGCCTCAGATCTCAACACACGTATGAAGCTCTTTGATCTTTGTTTGAAGCTTAGCAGCAGAAATGAGCCGAACATGAAGCGGCCGACGCAGTCCTGACCTGTTCGGCTCTTTTCCTCTTGAAGGTAAAGCTCAGATCAGGAACGTGGAGTTCTTCCGGTCGGGTCAGGAGGGCTGGACCGACTATTACGACCCGCGATACTCTGTGGCTTTCCTGGACGTGGGACAGGTAGGACACGTCCTGCAGGACCAGGACCTGCTCTGTGTTGACGTCCCTGACCTTTCTTTGTTTGTGTGACAAGGTTTCAGGAAACGAGTCGTACATCCAGGGTTGTGCCTTCCACGACGGCTTCTCTCCGGCCATCGGCATCTTTGAGACCGCAGGACTGAGCGTGGACGACAACATCGTCCACCACACCGTGGGAGAAGGTGAGCTCACTCAGAGTGAAGACAAGTGGTGGACGTCCATTGTCCTTCAGTCAGAGGCTCATGCTGACCTGTGTGCAGGTATCAGGGTCTGGGGAGACCGGATAACGCTCAGGAGGAACCTGGTGCTGCTGACGCTGTGGCCCGGGTCCTACCAGGACCGACAGGAGTCCTCCAACATCCAGTGGAACGCAGCAATAGAGGTTTGTCCTAGAAAATGGACACTGTCAGCTGACGGTAAAGACAATGTGCTAAAAACCATCAAAGATAAAACACGAGAACAAAGCAGCTGAGTGAGGACAGGGTCCCTGAAGACAACTGTGTCCCTGAATACAACAGGAGGACAGGGTCCCTGAAGACAACTGTGTCCCTGAAGACAACAGGAGGACAGGGTCCCTGAAGACAACTGTGTCCCTGAATACAACAGGAGGACAGGGTCTCTGAAATCAGTGTTGACCTAAAAGGAAATGAACCACATCCTAAAAATAAACTATCAGCTGGACTTGTAGGGACAGATGGGACATGTGGACAGATAATAATAATAATAATAATCATTTTATTTAAAAGCGCCTTTCAGGACACCCAAGGACACTTAACAAGCCAATACAGTTCAAACATTATCAGTGACAAATTGAAATATAAAATACATAAAGATTATAAAATGCAAAATAATAAAAATACATTTAGTAAAGTTAATGATAAGCTAGTCTAAAGAGATGTGTTTTCAGAGCAGTCTTGAACAGAGAAAGGGAGGTGGTGTTTCGAAGGTCTGGTGGTAGAGCGTTCCAGAGGTGAGGGGCAGAGCAGGTGAAGGCCCTGCTCCCCATGGTGGAGAGGCGGGCAGAGGGTACATGGAGATGTAGCGAAGAGGAGGATCTGAGAGAGCGTGATGGGATGGAGATTTGTAGGAGGTCAGATAGATAAGGAGGGGCAAGGTTGTGGATAGATTTGAACGTGAGGAGTAGAATTTTGAAGATGATGCGTGATTTAACCGGGAGCCAGTGGAGCTGCTGCAGGACAGGAGTGATGTGGTTATAGTAGGAGGAGCCAGTGGAGCTGCTGCAGGACAGGAGTGATGTGGTTATAGTAGGAGGTTTGAGTGATGACACGGGCAGCTGAGTTCTGGACCATCTGTAACTTGTGGAGAGATTTGTTGGGGAGGCCGTAGAGAAGGGAGTTGCAGTAATCGATACGGGAAGTCACAAGACTGTGCACCAGGATGGCTGTGGAGCGGGGTGTGAGAGAAGGACGGAGACGGTTAATATTACGGAGGTGGAAATAGGCAGACCGAGTAATATTGTTGATGTGTGAAGTGAAGGAGAGAGTGGTGTCGAGGATGACACCGAGACTCTTGACCTGAGGGGAGGGGGATAGCAGAGAGTTGTTAAGGGGGACGAGAAGATGTTCTGATTTTGAAATAGAGTTTTTGGTACCAACAAGAATGATTTCTGTTTTGTTACTGTTTAGTTGAAGGAAATTGTTAGAAAACCAGTGATTTAGCTCATTGAGACAGTCGGTGAGGATGGAGGGTGGGTGGGTGGAGTTAGGTTTTGATGACAAGTAGAGCTGTGTGTCATCAGCATAACAGTGGAAATGGACGCCATATTTGCGGAAGATGTGACCTAGAGGAAGGAGGTAAATGATGAAGAGGAGGGGTCCGAGGACAGAGCCTTGGGGGACACCCGTGGAGACAGGGGAAGACTGGGAACGGAAGGATTTAAGCTGAATGAATTGAGTGCGGTCAGAGAGATAGGAGTTGAACCAGTCTAACGGGGTACCTGAGATGCCAATGGAGGTTAGTCTGTTGAGGAGGATAGAATGACAGATGGTGTCGAAGGCAGAACTTAGATCAAGAAGAATGAGGATGGACAGAAGACCAGAGTCAGCAGCAAGAAGAAGGTCGTTAGTAATTTTTACTAGAGCTGTTTCGGTGCTATGGTGGGGGCGAAATCCAGATTGAAACTCTTCATAAATGTTGTTGTTGGACAGGTGAGAGTGAAGTTGACTAGCAACAGTTTTTTCAAGAATCTTGGAGATGAAGGGCAGATTGGAGATCGGACGAAGATTACTGAAGTTGGTGAAGTCAAGACCTGGTTTCTTGATGATGGGGGTGATGGCAGCAGATTTGAAGGCTGTGGGAACAATGCCAGAGGTCAGGGAGGAGTGGATGATATTAGTGATGATAGGGAGCAGAGACGGGAGACAGGATTTAACAAGAACTGTGGGAAATGGGTCAAGTTGACAGGATGAGGACTTGGACTTGCTGATAATGTCAGCAATGTTATCAGCAGGGGGGAGGGAGAAGACAGAGAAAGGGAGGGAGGGAGGGGGGAGTTCAACAAGGATGCTGGGGGCAGTATTTGGTCCAAGGTGTTTATGAATTGAAATAATCTTTTCATTGAAATATGACATCAGGGAGTTGCAAAATTCTGTGGAAACCATGTGAGAGGGTAGAGAGTTAGGAGATGAGACAGAACGGTGAAGGAGAGAGAACAATGTCTTTGAATTACCAACATTAGAACTGATGATGTCAGAGAAGTAGCTGGATTTGGCTTGAGAAATACTGTTCTTGTAATGGATGAGGTGGTTTGCATAAAGTTCCTTGTGAATTGTGAGACCGGATTTTTTATAGAGACGCTCTAGCCGCCGACCTTTGGTTTTCAGGGAGCGGAGTTCTGGAGTGAACCAGGTGCAGAGTTGGAGAAGGAAACAGTCAGAGTTTTCAGAGGAGCAACAGAGTTAAGTATGTTGGTGAGGCTGGTGTTGTAGAATGTGACAAGATAATCTGGGTTAGAAGAACTGAAGGTGGAGAAGGTATTATCAATATGAGAATGTCATGGTTGATATTCTTGATATTACGGAAGGAAAGAGTGCGTTGAGGTTTATCTGAGGAAAATTTAAGTTTAATGGTGCTATGTGTAACTTTCTGTAGAGCACAGAACTTATAAACATTTTCAACAGGCAAAGCATTCTGATCCCTCCCCCTCAGAGCCATATATGGCTCTGCTCCCCCTTGCTCTGCTGAAATTCAAATTCAAGCTCTGTTTTTATTGGCTGGTTACAAACTCTGTTTTTATTGGCTGGTTAAGGCGGGTCACTCTGTGTTTTTAGTGTTTTTATAAATGCTGATAGAGAAGCAAGGGGACTATAGTTTTTTTCAGAGATTACTTTGTCTAACACCAGTCTGTCAGTAGATAGTGACAGAGTGAAGAAATATGTTAAAAATATATTGTTAGAAAAGTTACAGACTGCAATACAAAGTTACATAGTGCAGCTTTAACATTGAATGAAATCATCAGGTGATCAGTAAATGGAAGTTCATCAGAAGAACAGTTAAGAGGAGAGAGTCCAGAGCAGCAGAGTAAGTCCAGGGTGTGGCCCTGTCCATGCGTTGGAAAGTTGATGAATTGTTGAAAGCCACAGCTGTCCAGGCAGGATGTGAAGTCTCTGGTGAGGGGGTTGTTGTCTTCATCCAGAAGACAACAATGGGATGTAAGGACAGATGGGACATGGTCAGACAGGAACATTAACTGGTTAGGACAGTCTTTTGTCTCCAGTCTGTTTTCTGTAGACCCGGGGTCTCGTTGATGTCTGGTGGTCCTCTTCAGAGTTACCTGCAGCTCACTGGACCTTTCAGAGCGTCTTCACTCCATATATGGTCGTGCTGCTTCCTGTTGTTTTGACCCGGCCCCCTCACAGACTTTCTGTTTCAAGTTATCTTAAAATCACCGAATAACTTTTAAAACCGTGAAGTTCTTCTGTTAACTCCTTCACGATGTGTGGACGCTTGTCCAGAACGTCTCCAGCCTTCACAGCCTGGACTGTTTGTCGCTCAGGTGAACCAGGGGACCAACGTGGTCCTGCAGCACAACATCGTGGCGGGTTACGAGAGAGTGGCGTATCGCATCAACGGCGAGCCGTGTCCAGGTAACAAAGACAGCTGAGATCAAAGCTTCCTGTCCGACGGCTCAAACTAACAGAACATCTCCGCCGCCGCAGACCTTCCCAACAACAACGAGGCCTGGATCCAGAACGAGGCGCACGGCGGCCTCTACGGCGTCTACATGAACAAAGACGGTCTGGCCGGCTGCAGCTTCATCCGGGGATTCTTCGTCTGGAAGACCTTCGACTTCGCCATCTACTTCCAGGTAGGCAGCTGGAGGTCCACAGGTCTGGTTGGTCCATGGCTCCTGTTCACCTTTAACGTCGTTCTCTGTGCCTCACAGACCGTCATGAGTGTCGTCATCTCCAACGTGACGCTGGTCGATAACGGGATGGGCGTCATGCCGCTCGTCTATGCTCCACCTTCTCTGTCGCACGCGTACGCAGATAAAACTGTGCACGTTCAGGTGAGCAGCCTCACGTAACGAGCCGTACAGCTGCTGAGATCTTTCCTAAGACGTGCTTCTTCTCCCAGAACGCCCTGATTGTCGGCAGCAGCCCGAACTTCAACTGCTCCGACTCTCTGGACGGAGAAGACTTCAACGTGGCCGTCAGCGCCGGACACCGAGCACCCAGACCGCTCCGAGGTGACGGAGACATCCAGGCAGACGTTTGGAGTGACAGTCCAGCAGTTTTCACATCCAGATGTTTCTTTAGCATACTTAAAATTTCACCTCAGCTTTTGATTGACAGCTGTCTGAGCCAGTAGGAGCCTCAGAGCTGGTCCCCTGCAGGAAACCTTTGGCACCTGCTTCGGATGTTATCAACCATAAAATGGCCCTTATCAATTATTATCATCCCCATACGTAGCGGTCAGATTGCCCCTACTGTACCTCCTAGTAGGTTTAAAGATACGTTGTCACCGTTACAAGCGATGACAGCAGGCTCCGTCTTTAGTTACATGGTTAGGTTTAGAGTAAATCCTCTGGCGTTAGGTTTAGGGTCTTGGTTAGGGTTAGGGTGTTGGTTAGGTTTAGGGTCTTGGTTAGGTTTAGGGTCTTGGTTAGGGTTAGGGTTGGTCCTCGGGGTCAGGTTTAAGGTTAGGTTGAGGAAAACAGTTACATAAACTGAAAAAAAAAACACACTACACTTCCGGGTTTACAGAAACACGCTGCCTACTCACAGAGATAACGCTGATAACGTTCTGTTAAACATGCTAGTAGGTAGATTGTGACCTATTTGCCGCTACATATGGGGATTATAACAGTTGATAACGCCCATTGTATGGACTGACAACATCCAAACCCGTTGCCTTTGGACTGGGTCTGACACCGGGTCACCGGGACCTGGTTTTAACACGCGTCTGTTGTGTTTCTGCTCAGGAGGCAGATCTGGAATCAGCTGGCCCACGTTTCAGTCCGACCACAACACGGCTCCGGGTAAACCTCACCACCTGAACATGAACTACAACTCCATCAAAGGCCTGATGGAGGTCACAGGTGGGTGTCTTCAAGCACCTCACATCGTCCCCGTCTCACTCACGCTCACCCCTCGCTCTCTGCTCGTCTTAAAGACACGACCTTCGTGAACTTCCGCTCCGTGTGTTCCGGTGAGAGGAACTTCATGTTCATCACCAACCCTCTGAACGAGGACCTGCAGCACCCGGTGCAGGTTTCAGGCATCCGGATGGTCGACGGCACCGAAGATGCCAAAGTTTTCGTTCACAGACCTGATCTGGGGTACGAGTTAGAGTTCAACAGTAAAAGAGGTGGAACGTTCATGAATCAAAGGTCCGAGTCTGACGCTGCTGTTTCTGCGCCTCAGGAAGGTGAACCCGGCTGACTGCGTGGACATGGACTGCGATGCCAAGAAGAAGACCTTGCTGAAGGACCTGGACGGGTCGTTTTTAGGTGCAGTTGGAGCCGTGGTGCCTCAGTCCGAGTTTGAGTGGGGGGGAGATCCCAGGAGGGGTCTGGGTGACTATCGCATCCCTAAAGTGGCTCTCACCGCTCTGAACGGCAGCCGGATCCCCGTGGCGCAGGTCGCTCCATTTAAAGGTAAGAGTTGAACCTGCTGTAGTCAGAAGTCTCGGTTCAGTGGTGACCAAATGCTGCGTTCAGGTGTCGTCAGGAAAAACTGCACCTACATGGAGTCCTGGCAGAGCTACAAGTGCTTCGGCCTGAACTACCGGATGATGGCGATCGAGAGTCTGGACGCCGACACGGAGACCCGGCGCCTGTCTCCCGTCGCCGTGCTCGGAGACGGCTTCGTGGATCTGATCAACGGTCCGGTTCTGATCCAGTTTCATTGTCTCCTGTGGGTCTGGGTTTCTGAATGGTCTGTTTGTGGGTTCAGGTCCTCAGGATCACGGCTGGTGCGCCGGCTACACCTGTCAGAGGCGAGTGTCTCTGTTCCACAGCATAGTGACCGTCGGCCACGCCTTCGACGTGTTCTTCACTGGCGTCAGCCCGCAGAAGCTCCGCCTCCTGATGCTCAACTCAGACCCATCTGAGGTGGGTCCAGTCCGGAGTCCTGCTCAGTTCACATTCAGCGTCTGGTTCTTGTTTAACAGTCTGTTGGTCTGCGCAGAGCGTCCTGGTGTCGGTGTTCTACTCCAACCCTCAGCGGCTGGACGTCTACGTCCAGAACGTTCTGGTCGCCCCGACCAACGCCGCCTGGAACAAAGACAGAACCGACTACACCCTGAGGAGCCCCACGATTAAAGGTGGGCCGATACTCACACCCTGAGGAACCCCACAATTATAGGTGGGCCGATACTCACACCCTGAGGAACCCCATGGTTCAAGGTGGACCCACACGTTCAACACTCACCCTGAACATGATCAGAGAATCTGTGGAAAGGTTCTCCTCCTGCTCCTCCTCCTGCTCCTCCTTCTCCTTGCTGAACATCAAAACACCTGGAGAACCTTCAGGGTTCTGGTCCAGACCAGCAGAACCTTGATGGATGACTCTCAGCTACCACCACACCAGTTTCAGCTGATGCCTCTAAATCTGACACGTTTGTGTTTTGAGGTCGACTGTCTGTGACGGCCATTTTGAATTGTGTTGACTCCAGAAGTTTACTACTGTATTTGTAGAGAAGTGTCTGTTTCAAGAAAATCTGTCCAGTGGTTCTAGAGATATTTTGCTAACAGACCAAATGAAAAGATGATCGCCCGCCTTCCATGATGACGGGAATAAAAGTTCAGTCGTGGCAGGACTTTGCTCCACACCTCCAAAACATCTCTACATGTTGGGTCAAACATGGTGCTGACTGGACCTCGGACTGACCTTTGACCTCTCTGGTTCTGGGCTCGTTTGACCTCAGTTTGACCTTTGACCTCTCTGGTTCTGGGCTCGTTTGACCTCAGTTTGACCTCTCTGGTTCTAGGCTCTTTGGACCTCAGACTAACCTTTGGGCTCGTTTGACCTCAGTTTGACCTTTGGCCTCTCTGGTTCTGGGCTCGTTGGACCTCAGACTGACCTTTGACCTCTGGTTCTGGGCTCATTTGACCTCAGACTGACCTTTGACCTCTGGTTCTGGGCTCGTTGGGCCTCAGTTTGACCTTTGGTTCTGGGCTCGTTGGACCTCAGACTGACCTTTGACCTCTCTGGTTCTGGGCTCGTTGGACCTCAGACTGACCTTTGACCTCTGGTTCTGGGCTCATTTGACCTCAGACTGACCTTTGACCTCTGGTTCTGGGCTCATTTGACCTCAGACTGACCTTTGACCTGTGGTTCTGGGATTGTTTGACCTCTCTGGTTCTGGACTCGTTGGGCCTCATTTTGACCTTTGACCTCCCTGGTTCTGGGCTCGTTGGACCTCAGACTGACCTTTGACCTCTGGTTCTGGGCTCATTTGACCTCAGACTGACCTTTGACCTCTGGTTCTGGGCTCATTTGACCTCAGACTGACCTTTGACCTCTGGTTCTGGGCTCATTTGACCTCAGACTGACCTTTGACCTGTGGTTCTGGTTTTGTTTGACCTCTCTGGTTCTGGGCTCGTTGGGCCTCATTTTGACCTTTGACCTCTGGTTCTGGGCTCGTTTGACCTCAGACTGACCTTTGACCTCTGGTTCTGGGCTCATTTGACCTCAGACTGACCTTTGACCTCTGGTTCTGGGCTCGTCGAGCTGCTTCAGGAGTTTTTGTTGCATTAAGTGTTGTTTACTGAAAACCGGACCGGTTCTGTGTTCCCTCCAGACGAGTACGTTCCTCAGATGAACGGTTCTGTTGGTACCAACTACTTCGACCAGGACTACAAGATGCTGAAGGTCCTGCTGAGAGGCTCCACTCCAGTGGAGATCAGAACCTCCCCGGTTCTGGTCCTGGCCTTCAACATGCCTGCCATGACCGAGGCCGAGTTCTTCGGGGACAACCTGATCCAGAACCTGGCTCTGTTCCTCAAAGTTCCCCCCCAGATGATCCGCATCTCCAACATCATCAGGGAGAACGGCAGCTCGCGGCGCCGGAGGAGGTCCACGGGCCTGACGGTGGAGGTGGAGATCAAGAAGCCTCCGGTCCAACAAAGCACCAACAGCACCAACGGTTAGAGAAGTGTTTTTCAACCACTGTGCCTAGGCACACTAGCGTGCCGCGAGTGATCGTCAGGTGTGCCTTGGAAATTATCAAAAAAGCCCCCCATTTCTACAACCTCTTTAAATTTAAGACCACATTGTTGTGGTACTGTTCAGGTGTATTTTTGAAGACATGTTAAGTGCAATTTGAAATAAGAAATATAAAATTTGATAAAACTACATTTTTGTGTTTATTTAATTCCTATTCAAGACACTTTGATAAGAATGACTATATATTTAATATAGGCGGATACAGTGTATCTATGTTTACAATTTTGGTTGGTGGTGTGCCTCGGGATTTTTTTCAATGAAAACACTGTGCCTTGGCTCAAAAAAGGTTGAAAAACACTGGGTTAGAGAAGAGCGGAGCTGGGTTTGACCCATTCAAAGTTCTGTAGGACCTGAAGTGAGTTTGTTGTTTCAGACCAGGACTTTGAGCTGCTGAAGACCATCGCTGATGATCTGGGTCAGGCGGCGCTCTCAGGGAACCTCAGTCAGTCCATCGGCTTCAACGTGTCCTCCGTGGGCATCATCCCTCCACCTCCCCCATCTTCAGACCCAAGCTGGAGCCAGGTGAGTCTGGTCCACTCCCGAGACCCGTCCTGCTGGTTCTGGTCCAGATGAGGCTTCTGAAGAACTTCAGTGCTGCTAAATAACTCGTTCTTCCAACCGCAGGTGGCCGGAGAGGAAGTGACAAGAGACGAGCCCACGCCGAGCTACGTGTCCGGGGTGTCCCGCCTGCTGCTGGTGCTGGACCCCATCGCCGGCCAGTTTGTCGGTCCTCTGTACCAGCAGCCGAGCCTGAAGGCCGTGGACGAGCAGGTGAGACCCGGACCCAAACCGGACCCTGAGGTTCTGCTTGTTGTGTCATGTCACAGGACGTCCGTTCCTCCTCTGGTTCACGACAGAAATCCTCTTCCTGTTGCTGCATTTCAATAAACCACCTCACCTGTTGTGAGGTGGTCACATGACCTTATCGGAACAGGTGAGGTGGTCACGTGACCACCTCACCTGTTCCCATGTGGTCATGTGACCACCTCACCTGTTCTGATATGGTCACGTGACCACCTCACCTGTTCTGATGTGGTCACGTGACCACCTCACCTGTTCCCATGTGGTCACGTGACCACCTCACCTGTTCCCATGTGGTCATGTGACCACCTCACCTGTTCCCATGTGGTCACGTGACCACCTCACCTGTTCCCATGTGGTCACGTGACCACCTCACCTGTTCCCATGTGGTCATGTGACCACCTCACCTGTTCCCATGTGGTCATGTGACCACCTCACCTGTTCCCATGTGGTCATGTGACCACCTCACCTGTTCCCATGTGGTCACGTGACCACCTCACCTGTTCCCATGTGGTCATGTGACCACCTCACCTGTTCCCATGTGGTCATGTGACCACCTCACCTGTTCCCATGTGGTCATGTGACCACCTCACCTGTTCCCATGTGGTCACGTGACCACCTCACCTGTTCCCATGTGGTCATGTGACCACCTCACCTGTTCCCATGTGGTCATGTGACCACCTCACCTGTTCCCATGTGGTCACGTGACCACCTCACCTGTTCCCATGTGGTCATGTGACCACCTCACCTGTTCTCATGTGGTCACGTGACCACCTCACCTGTTCCCATGTGGTCACGTGACCACCTCACCTGTTCCCATGTGGTCACGTGACCACCTCACCTGTTCCCATGTGGTCATGTGACCACCTCACCTGTTCCCATGTGGTCATGTGACCACCTCACCTGTTCCCATGTGGTCACGTGACCACCTCACCTGTTCCCATGTGGTCACGTGACCACCTCACCTGTTCCCATGTGGTCATGTGACCACCTCACCTGTTCCCATGTGGTCATGTGACCACCTCACCTGTTCCCATGTGGTCATGTGACCACCTCACCTGTTCCCATGTGGTCATGTGACCACCTCACCTGTTCCCATGTGGTCATGTGACCACCTCACCTGTTCCCATGTGGTCATGTGACCACCTCACCTGTTCCCATGTGGTCACGTGACCACCTCACCTGTTCCCATGTGGTCATGTGACCACCTCACCTGTTCCCATGTGGTCACGTGACCACCTCACCTGTTCCCATGTGGTCATGTGACCACCTCACCTGTTCCCATGTGGTCATGTGACCACCTCACCTGTTCCCATGTGGTCACGTGACCACCTCACCTGTTCCCATGTGGTCACGTGACCACCTCACCTGTTCCCATGTGGTCATGTGACCACCTCACCTGTTCCCATGTGGTCACGTGACCACCTCACCTGTTCCCATGTGGTCACGTGACCACCTCACCTGTTCCCATGTGGTCACGTGACCACCTCACCTGTTCCCATGTGGTCACGTGACCACCTCACCTGTTCCCATGTGGTCACGTGACCACCTCACCTGTTCCCATGTGGTCACGTGACCACCTCACCTGTTCCCATGTGGTCACGTGACCACCTCACCTGTTCCCATGTGGTCACGTGACCACCTCACCTGTTCCCATGTGGTCATGTGACCACCTCACCTGTTCCCATGTGGTCACGTGACCACCTCACCTGTTCCCATGTGGTCACGTGACCACCTCACCTGTTCCCATGTGGTCACGTGACCACCTCACCTGTTCCCATGTGGTCATGTGACCACCTCACCTGTTCCCATGTGGTCATGTGACCACCTCACCTGTTCCCATGTGGTCACGTGACCACCTCACCTGTTCCCATGTGGTCACGTGACCACCTCACCTGTTCCCATGTGGTCATGTGACCACCTCACCTGTTCCCATGTGGTCACGTGACCACCTCACCTGTTCCCATGTGGTCACGTGACCACCTCACCTGTTCCCATGTGGTCATGTGACCACCTCACCTGTTCCCATGTGGTCATGTGACCACCTCACCTGTTCCCATGTGGTCATGTGACCACCTCACCTGTTCCCATGTGGTCATGTGACCACCTCACCTGTTCCCATGTGGTCATGTGACCACCTCACCTGTTCCCATGTGGTCATGTGACCACCTCACCTGTTCCCATGTGGTCACGTGACCACCTCACCTGTTCCCATGTGGTCATGTGACCACCTCACCTGTTCCCATGTGGTCATGTGACCACCTCACCTGTTCCCATGTGGTCATGTGACCACCTCACCTGTTCCCATGTGGTCATGTGACCACCTCACCTGTTCCCATGTGGTCACGTGACCACCTCACCTGTTCCCATGTGGTCACGTGACCACCTCACATGTTCCCATGTGGTCATGTGACCACCTCACCTGTTCCCATGTGGTCATGTGACCACCTCACCTGTTCCCATGTGGTCATGTGACCACCTCACCTGTTCCCATGTGGTCATGTGAGGTGACCTGAGGTTCTGCTGTTTCAGGGGAACTGTGTCTCTGTGGGAGTGACCTCTCTCACTGTGACGGCCAGTCTGAAGGACTCCAGAGGAGAACCAGTGAGCGGACTGGATGGAAACACCACCATCCAGTTCAGAACCTGCTGGGCCAACTTCACGGACCTCTCCATCCTAAGCAGCGGTGCGTTTGTGACCCGCCTGCAGATCCAGAACCTTCTGTGGGTCCTCTGTAACACCCGTCTTCTCTCTGCAGGGGACAACCTGACCATGGTGTTCACTCTGAAGAACTGGGGAGCGCAGTCTGAGGCCTTCACAGTCAGGAACCTTCCCGCCACGCCCCCTACCAGCACGGGGGCTCCGCCCACCACCACGGGGGCTCCGCCCACAACCACGGGGGCTCCGCCCACCACCGACAACAGCATCTTCAGCTCCAGCACCTCGCTGACCGCCGGCAGTCTGTGTCTCATCAGCGTGATCTACGAGGTGGCGTGCTGCTCCACCAGGATCCCCATCTGTTAGAAGTTCTGCTCAAAACCGGGTCGCCGGCGCCGACAGTCTGGAGGTCCGTTTGACGGAGTTACAGACGAAGCGTTCGCTCAAGACGGAAAAACAGACAAAATGTGTCGACGTTAGATTTTACAACTCTTCCTTTGTTTAAAAGTCACGAGCGTTTTTATTTCATACACGTTTCTTTTTTAATGTCAAATATAACAAACAGGAACTGATCTTTGATCAGTGATCTTTGATCATTGATCTTTGATCATTGATCTTTGATCAATGATCTTTGATCATTGATCAATGATCTTTGATCAATGATCTTTGATCAGTGATCAATGATCATTGATTTTTGATCTTGATCTTTGATCACTGATCTTTGATCATTGATTTTTGACCTTGATCTTTGATCAAAGATCTTTGATCACTGATCTTTGATCAATGATCTTTGATCATTGATTTTTGATCTTTAATCAGTGATATTTGATCATTGATCACTGATCAATGATCACTGATCAGTGATCAATGATCTTTGATCATTGATCAGTGATCTTTGATCATTGATCTTTGATCAGTGATTGGGTGAAACGGGCACTGATTTTTATTTTACTGAAGACACGATGATTCATCGAACTTTAAACGTTTTCAGAATGAAAATGAGAAAATAAAGATTTCTGTAACATCTGTAGGAAACCTCTGGATTGAAAGTTCTTTGAAGTCCTCGGTCATGTGACGGTTCTGATCCACTCCTGGTGTTCTGTCTTCTGTTCTTCTGGTCTGGATGAAGGTTTTAATATTTTATTCTTTAGTGGAGGAGCATCTCTTTGGAAAGAAAATATCAATAAATGATTATTTGTGAGATAAACAAAGTTCTTTGTTGACCTGAAGGAAAAATGTTGCACTTTATGAAAAGTTTCTTCAATAAATTCTACTTTTCTTGTCAAACCTGTTTCAAACATCGTTTTCTTCCTGAAGCCCGTCGGGTCGGGCTGACCAGAACTTCTCCAAACCTTCACCCTGATTCACCAGCTTCTGAGGGGCGATCATGTAATTTAAATCATGACGCAGCCGAAGAACGTCCGGTCGTGAGACACGGGTCAGATTATGAAAACTATTCATGCAGATGTGGAAACATCTGGAAAAAACAAAGATCAGAAGAAATTTCAAAACTGGGAAAATAAAACGTTAAAAATGAAAAACAAACCTCAGACGTACGACAAGACCTGAGTCCACCTGTCCCCAGGGTTCTGGTCCATCTGTCCCCAGGGGTTCTGGTCCATCTGTCCCCAGGGGTTCTGGTCCATCTGTCCCCAGGGTTCTGGTCCATCTGTCCCCAGGGTTCTGGTCCATCTGTCCCCAGGGTTCTGATCCACCTGTCCCCAGGTGTTCTGGTCCACAGAACAATGTCATTAATAAAAGTTCTATCAATCATCAATATTTCACCAATAATGATGAAACATTGATGATGTGGTAATAATCAGGTGTTTTGTGTCAGAACCAGTTTGTGGTTCTGGATCAGCTGATGTATGGTATAAAGTAGAAATTATAATTCAAACATGTTCAACCACTGACCTTCATTCAACCTTTATTTATAGCAGGTCGCTTTCGTAAATGAGCCCATGAGGTTCAAAAGATTTACCTGACTAAAT
>JBBPBX010017176.1:0-18482 GCA_038048925.1 Garcialebias charrua | reverse complement strand
GTAGGTCCAGGCCGCCGTAGGTCGATGGAGTCGTAGGTAGGGGGTCACCTGTATTTTGTTTGTTTTCTTCCTCTCATGGACTCACAACTCTGAAAACGAGACGGGTGTACAGTGTAACTGCTGAGTATTGGAGAAGCAGGAGTAAATAAGTTTGACTTCTTCCTGAACCTTTTCACACGTCAATGGGATTTGTGTGTTCATGAACACTCACGCAGCACGGAGAGAACATGCACACTACACGCAGAAAGACCCCTCAGGATTTGAACCAGGTAACCTGCTCGCTGAGAGGCAGCTGCTCTACCCACTGAGCCACCGTGCTCGATTCATTCGTGTTCGCAGCCCCCCCCCCCCCATCGAGGGCAGCGCCGGGTCCTGACCAGCAGAACCAGTCGTCTCACTGAGTGAAGTCAGTGTTTCCTGTATTCTGAAGGTTGTTCCAGATTAATGTCATTATTTTATCAGATTAAATTCTGAAATGTTTTTCTTCAGTTGGATTTATGCATTTTAATTAATAATATAATTAATTATTAACTTTTGCTGTTTCCATCCTGACTGCTGAGAACAAAAGGATCAAACGTTTTTATTTCATTTTATTTTTCTACAAAACAAAATGAATGTTGGTTGTTTTCAGAAGTAGAGTTTGGCCATGGCCTGCAGGAAGCGCTTCTTCCTCTTCTGAGCGGCGAGCTGCAGAACTTCCTCTGGATTGCTGCTGTTCAGCTCCGTCTGTCCGATGGCCTTCACCTGAACACGTGACAAACAAACAAACAGGTTACAGTTAGTGCAATGAGAATTAAAGCACCAGAACAGTTCTGCTGCAGCTGAACCCGTTCCATCAAGCTGGAACAAAAGAGCCAACCAGGATTAAAGGGATAGTTCAACTATGTTGGAGTGTATTAGCAGTCAGTATCTTACCTGTAGTCACTGCAGCTCTGGTCTGGGACCCGGATCATTTGCTTCAGCTCCTTACAAGTGAAACTGAACCAGTGGGGTCCGGTTCTGGTTCTGCAGAACCTTTCTGCATGATTCAGATGTTTCTGTGCTTCGACACACAACTTTAAATCAAAGTGTTGACGCAGGGAAACGACCAACAGACAACTGAAATAAATCGAGGTGGTTGTTTGTGGCGAGCTGAGCTGAATGATCCAGATCCCAGAACCAGAACCAGAACCAGAACCTCCATTAACCCGTGCCTGAAAGTATTTGGCTCCTCTGAGATCACCGGCTGCTCAGAAAAACAAAAAAAATCTGGACTGTCCCTTTAAAATGGTTTATGGGTAAAATGTATAGAGAGTGTCTTACCTGTTTCAGATGGCTTCTTTGACAGACTCCGTTTAGAGAAACGGAATTAAATTCTGACTTGATTGAGGAACCGACAGCTGCTCTGGTTCTTAAATCAACTCAGATCTCTAAAGTTTTACAGCAGTTCACGTAAATGTCTACATTTTATTAAACTTTATAATTTACATGATTTACCAGCAGCAGCGGCGTGGAGCCAGTCCACAGCATCACGGCTTTCACAAAGAGTCAGGTCAAATAGAAATGAACGGGCAGCTGTGGCTGACTGGTTACAGCAGGCGTCCTCCAGTGGGAGAGTTGTGTGTGTGTGTGTGTGTGTGTGTGTTTGTGTGTGAGAGACAGAAAGGTGATCAGTCCATTCAACGGTGACATAAAAGTTGTAAAATGTGATTTTGACGATCGGAGCCATTTAAGAAGACGAGGATCTTCTTTGGAACCATCACTGCACTCAGGATGAGGGGCGGTACCTAAAAACTAAAGTCCCGCCTACTGGCCCTCCCAATGACCCGACAGGGTGTCAGCCCTGTCAATCCAAGAATTCTAGAAGAAGTTCTCTGCAGATTGAAAGTGGGCGTTTCTAAAGGACAAACACTGATTGGCTGTATTTTCTGCTCTTTAGTTCAGTTACGTCAGGTCTTTATCAAAACTGAAGGTTTGTAAGAAAGAGTGTTATCTCTGCTGTCAGACACAAGAAGATTCTCTTTAGTCCTCAGGTTGTAGCTGCACCTGACACAGGTGAGTGTGGTCTGGTTACAATGAAATATGAAACATCTGGAGCTAAACCTGCTCCAGTTGTCAAAAAGTCTGCTCTCAATTAAAGATCATGAGTCCTGTCCAAAACAAAAAGTTCTCTTCTGTGAGATGTGACGTATGAGAGGAGCTGAAACATGTGACGTATGAGAGGAGCTGAAACATGTGACGTATGAGAGGAGCTGAAACATGTGACGTATGAGAGGAGCTGAAACATGTGACGTATGAGAGGAGCTGAAACATGTGACGTATGAGAGGAGCTGAAACATGTGACGTATGAGAGGAGCTGAAACATGTGACGTATGAGAGGAGCTGAAACATGTGACGTATGAGAGGAGCTGAAACATGTGACGTATGAGAGGAGCTGAAACATGTGACGTATGAGAGGAGCTGGAACATGTGACGTATGAGAGGAGCTGGAACATGTGACGTATGAGAGGAGCTGGAACATGTGACGTATGAGAGGAGCTGAAACATGTGACGTATGAGAGGAGCTGGAACATGTGACGTATGAGAGGAGCTGAAACATGTGACGTATGAGAGGAGCTGAAACATGTGACGTATGAGAGGAGCTGAAACATGTGACGTATGAGAGGAGCTGAAACATGTGACGTATGAGAGGAGCTGAAACATGTGACGTATGAGAGGAGCTGAAACATGTGACGTATGAGAGGAGCTGGAACATGTGACGTATGAGAGGAGCTGAAACATGTGACGTATGAGAGGAGCTGAAACATGTGACGTATGAGAGGAGCTGAAACATGTGACGTATGAGAGGAGCTGGAACATGTGACGTATGAGAGGAGCTGGAACATGTGACGTATGAGAGGAGCTGGAACATGTGACGTATGAGAGGAGCTGAAACATGTGACGTATGAGAGGAGCTGGAACATGTGACGTATGAGAGGAGCTGGAACATGTGACGTATGAGAGGAGCTGGAACATGTGACGTATGAGAGGAGCTGGAACATGTGACGTATGAGAGGAGCTGGAACATGTGACGTATGAGAGGAGCTGAAACATGTGACGTATGAGAGGAGCTGGAACATGTGACGTATGAGAGGAGCTGAAACATGTGACGTATGAGAGGAGCTGAAACATGTGACGTATGAGAGGAGCTGAAACATGTGACGTATGAGAGGAGCTGGAACATGTGACGTATGAGAGGAGCTGGAACATGTGACGTATGAGAGGAGCTGAAACATGTGACGTATGAGAGGAGCTGAAACATGTGACGTATGAGAGGAGCTGGAACATGTGACGTATGAGAGGAGCTGAAACATGTGACGTATGAGAGGAGCTGAAACATGTGACGTATGAGAGGAGCTGGAACATGTGACGTATGAGAGGAGCTGGAACATGTGACGTATGAGAGGAGCTGGAACATGTGACGTATGAGAGGAGCTGGAACATGTGACGTATGAGAGGAGTTGAAACATGTGACGTATGAGAGGAGCTGAAACATGTGACGTATGAGAGGAGCTGAAACATGTGACGTATGAGAGGAGCTGAAACATGTGACGTATGAGAGGAGCTGGAACATGTGACGTATGAGAGGAGCTGAAACATGTGACGTATGAGAGGAGCTGGAACATGTGACGTATGAGAGGAGCTGGAACATGTGACGTATGAGAGGAGCTGAAACATGTGACGTATGAGAGGAGCTGAAACATGTGACGTATGAGAGGAGCTGGAACATGTGACGTATGAGAGGAGCTGAAACATGTGACGTATGAGAGGAGCTGGAACATGTGACGTATGAGAGGAGCTGGAACATGTGACGTATGAGAGGAGCTGGAACATGTGACGTATGAGAGGAGCTGGAACATGTGACGTATGAGAGGAGCTGAAACATGTGACGTATGAGAGGAGCTGAAACATGTGACGTATGAGAGGAGCTGAAACATGTGACGTATGAGAGGAGCTGAAACATGTGACGTATGAGAGGAGCTGGAACATGTGACGTATGAGAGGAGCTGAAACATGTGACGTATGAGAGGAGCTGGAACATGTGACGTATGAGAGGAGCTGGAACATGTGACGTATGAGAGGAGCTGGAACATGTGACGTATGAGAGGAGCTGAAACATGTGACGTATGAGAGGAGCTGGAACATGTGACGTATGAGAGGAGCTGAAACATGTGACGTATGAGAGGAGCTGGAACATGTGACGTATGAGAGGAGCTGAAACATGTGACGTATGAGAGGAGCTGAAACATGTGACGTATGAGAGGAGCTGGAACATGTGACGTATGAGAGGAGCTGGAACATGTGACGTATGAGAGGAGCTGAAACATGTGACGTATGAGAGGAGCTGGAACATGTGACGTATGAGAGGAGCTGGAACATGTGACGTATGAGAGGAGCTGGAACATGTGACGTATGAGAGGAGCTGAAACATGTGACGTATGAGAGGAGCTGAAACATGTGACGTATGAGAGGAGCTGGAACATGTGACGTATGAGAGGAGCTGGAACATGTGACGTATGAGAGGAGCTGAAACATGTGACGTATGAGAGGAGCTGAAACATGTGACGTATGAGAGGAGCTGAAACATGTGACGTATGAGAGGAGCTGAAACATGTGACGTATGAGAGGAGCTGGAACATGTGACGTATGAGAGGAGCTGGAACATGTGACGTATGAGAGGAGCTGAAACATGTGACGTATGAGAGGAGCTGGAACATGTGACGTATGAGAGGAGCTGAAACATGTGACGTATGAGAGGAGCTGAAACATGTGACGTATGAGAGGAGCTGAAACATGTGACGTATGAGAGGAGCTGAAACATGTGACGTATGAGAGGAGCTGAACATGTGACGTATGAGAGGAGCTGGAACATGTGACGTATGAGAGGAGCTGAAACATGTGACGTATGAGAGGAGCTGAAACATGTGACGTATGAGAGGAGCTGAAACATGTGACGTATGAGAGGAGCTGAAACATGTGACGTATGAGAGGAGCTGGAACATGTGACGTATGAGAGGAGCTGAAACATGTGACGTATGAGAGGAGCTGGAACATGTGACGTATGAGAGGAGCTGAAACATGTGACGTATGAGAGGAGCTGAAACATGTGACGTATGAGAGGAGCTGAAACATGTGACGTATGAGAGGAGCTGAAACATGTGACGTATGAGAGGAGCTGAAACATGTGACGTATGAGAGGAGCTGGAACATGTGACGTATGAGAGGAGCTGGAACATGTGACGTATGAGAGGAGCTGAAACATGTGACGTATGAGAGGAGCTGAAACATGTGACGTATGAGAGGAGCTGGAACATGTGACGTATGAGAGGAGCTGGAACATGTGACGTATGAGAGGAGCTGAAACATGTGACGTATGAGAGGAGCTGGAACATGTGACGTATGAGAGGAGCTGGAACATGTGACGTATGAGAGGAGCTGGAACATGTGACGTATGAGAGGAGCTGGAACATGTGACGTATGAGAGGAGCTGGAACATGTGACGTATGAGAGGAGCTGAAACATGTGACGTATGAGAGGAGCTGGAACATGTGACGTATGAGAGGAGCTGAAACATGTGACGTATGAGAGGAGCTGGAACATGTGACGTATGAGAGGAGCTGAAACATGTGACGTATGAGAGGAGCTGAAACATGTGACGTATGAGAGGAGCTGGAACATGTGACGTATGAGAGGAGCTGAAACATGTGACGTATGAGAGGAGCTGAAACATGTGACGTATGAGAGGAGCTGAAACATGTGACGTATGAGAGGAGCTGAAACATGTGACGTATGAGAGGAGCTGGAACATGTGACGTATGAGAGGAGCTGAAACATGTGACGTATGAGAGGAGCTGGAACATGTGACGTATGAGAGGAGCTGAAACATGTGACGTATGAGAGGAGCTGGAACATGTGACGTATGAGAGGAGCTGAAACATGTGACGTATGAGAGGAGCTGAAACATGTGACGTATGAGAGGAGCTGGAACATGTGACGTATGAGAGGAGCTGAAACATGTGACGTATGAGAGGAGCTGAAACATGTGACGTATGAGAGGAGCTGAAACATGTGACGTATGAGAGGAGCTGAAACATGTGACGTATGAGAGGAGCTGAAACATGTGACGTATGAGAGGAGCTGAAACATGTGACGTATGAGAGGAGCTGAAATATGGAGCAGGACTGAGCCTGAAACTGTGAGACAGCTGAGGAGGAGAAGCAGTAAGCACAAAACCGGCTCCACTTGTAGAAACTGACTCGTCTGCAGGGACTGATTTAAAAGTTCAACAAGAAAATGTGACGTTAAAAGAAACATCCTTTGTCCCAAGGCCAGTTCAACTATCATTATTATTTTAATTATTTTATTTTTCTTTATTTATGAATCGACTGTAACTATTTTCACTTTATTCAACAACCAAAACAGATTTTGTTTTTAAATGTAATGGTAGGTATTAAAAAAGTTACATTTAGCCCTCCCCACTACCCATTTATGATGCTCTTATTTTGAAATGTAACAGACGTTCTGTGAAGTTATGGAGACGCTGCAGATGTTGAACCAGCTCACACAGTCTGCCAGATGTTAATAACAATAATAATAATGAATTTAATTTATAACACACTTTTCATTAACAAAAATCTCAAAGTGCTACAAAGTGCAACTAAAATCAAAGATCAAATAAAAACAAGTGATAATTAAAATCAATAATAATATCAACTAAGATCAAAGATAAAATCATGTGGAGGCAGAGTAGGCTCGCTTAAAAAGAAAAGTCTTTAAGCCTTGTTTAAAGTCAACCAGTGACTGTGGAGCTCTCAGGTAGTCAGGGAGGGAGTTCCATGGGCGGGGGGCAGCCACACAGAATGCCCGGTCTCCCATGGTCCTTAATTTGGTTTGTGGAATGTGAAGTAGATTACTGTTCTGTGATCGTAGAAACCGGGTGGATGAATATGGTGCAAGAATGTCCTTTAGATAATCTGGTGAAGTTATACTTGTTTAATAAATCTGCTGGCAGCTGTTATTACATTATTGTGTGAACTGCATTTTATTGTACTGTTCTGTATTCTTTCAGTAAAGATTGGAAAAAAAAAAAAGTCTTCTGATACCTTCATCCAGTCAGGTATAGTCCTTGAGCAACGCCATGTTTTTTTGTTTTTGTTTGTTTAGTCCAATCAGGTGTGGCCCTTGAGATACGCCTTCCTCTGGGAACGCCTACTCGTCTGCAGACAGACCTTACTTGAAGAATTCCTTAAAACTTAAACGTGTGGAAAAAATGCAGATTGAAAAGTAGCGGCTTAAATAGGACCAGTTTAAAGGGATGGTTTATTTCAAATATGGGAATCGAATTATGGAATGTTTTGGAAATTGATGCTAAAGATGTTGACTCTGTGATTAAATTTAAAAAAATTATTAAATCTAAATTGTTCACAAAATACTAAAGATGGATGAACAAAATACTAAAGTTTTAGTTAAGCGTCTAACATACTAATTATTGTTGATTGTGAAAATTACTCTTTTCAACTGTTATTTCTATAATGATTATGTTTTGAATTGATTGTTTGAAATTGTTTTGTTTTTGAAAAAAAGGGGCAGACATAATAAGAATTCTTCTTCTTTCTGCCACCTTTCATTTTATGTATTCTTTTTTCACATATTTATGAAATGTTTTTTCTTTTTTTTAATGTTTCAATGTAAAATTAATAAATTTAATTAAAAAAAAATTTCAACAAATCAAAGAAAATTATCCAAAGGTTAATAAAAAGTGGGCGGGTCTTCAAACTCCCTGGCTTCAGTTTCCAGTTTCTGGTCCTGTTTCTAGTTATATTAGTTTGGACCATCAACACGAGAAAATACAGGACTCCGCCCCCACAGGTTAGTACCCGGCCAGGTTTTAAGCCCCGCCCCATGGATGTAAAACAACAACATTGCCCTCATTCAAATTTTAAAGCCTCGATTTCTTGACTCTGAATGTTTTTTTCATTTAGCTGTAATTAGTTATTTGTTTAAAGAAAGTCTGTGACATAATTGTAGGCGGGGCTTAAAGTCTTCATGAAGTTATAAAATACAACATGGCAGCTTCCATAAACTGATCTTGAGGATCCAGCAGTTTTCATGAGCAGTACAGGTGGTCCCCGACTTACGATGGCCTCGACTTACGGCAATCCGACTTTACGAACGCATCATTTGACCGTAATAAAAATATGAAAAAAAAAATATATATATATACGGTATATATATACTGTATATATATATATTTTTTGTGTGTGTTTAAATGTTCTTGATTTCATCTGTACAGCACTTTGTTGCAGCTGTGGTTGTTTTAAATGGCTTTATAAATAAAGTATCATTATTATTATAATTTTTAAGCCTATTTGCGCAGTTTCCGGAAGTTTCTGACAGTTTCCGCCGATTTTCGGCACTGCTGCCGTGTCCGCCATTTTGCGGTTAGCTTCGGTTAGCTCCAGCCTCAATAGCCTGCTTTGGAGGACTGTGTGTCTGATAAGAGGTTGCCTCATATGGATAAATGAGCTGGAAACGCTCGGTGAACTCTGTGGACGTCTCAGGCCCGGAGCAGCAGCCGTCAATCGCTAACCCTGGACACCGAGCTATGTTTTCGGCAGTGTCCGCCATTTTGCAGTTAGCTTCAGTTAGCTCCGACCACATGAAGCAGCAGACAGCGAGCGTGACCGGAGGAGCCACGAGCTAAAATGCTAACGCTAGCCCCTCCGGGGACACGGACCCGACAGGCAGCGGAGACGCCTGCTGCAGCCGGGAGCTCGCCTTGATGTCCGCCTGTAGCCTCAGATGTTGGATGAACACCAAGCTAACATGCTAAAACGCGGATAAACAGCTGTGCAACCTTTTGGATGGATTAAAATGCTAAAGTGGCCCCGTGGACACAGAGCTGAACAGGCGGCGGAGACCAGCTCACAGTAAGAAATAGTGTTTTTTATTTAATTACTGTATGTCTCTAAATGTACTGTACTGTATGTGTTTTTTTTATAATTATGTAGGGTACTGTGTTAGGATAGGCTAAGTGCTTGGTAACTTACAGTACCGTACATGTACGTGTATCAGTGGCGGCTGGGGTGTGCGTTCCGACTTACGTTAATTTCGTGTTACGAACGGTGCGCAGGAACGGAACTCGTTCGTAAGTCGGGGACCACCTGTATTTATACTAGTAAAGGTTTAAATATTAATATAATTAATAATTAACAGTCGTCACGTGTTCACACGGTTGTTCCTGCTGGTTAGATAAAGAGATTTATCAAATGAAGAGCTATAAACTGAGGTCAGAGCTAATCAGAGTTATCTGCAACAGGTAAGATGTTGATCGTTGTAATGTGACTTACAGCTATTTGTCTCTTCTCCGTCTCGCCTCGTTTGTGGTGAATATCTGAGCTCAGCTTCAGAAAAAACAACTGAAGAAGAAGAAAAGTTCCTTCAAACCCAAGCGCGTCGTTCACCGACAGGAAGGATACGGGTCAGGTACTCCAGGATGGTCACGTCCCAGATGTAGTCGTAGAAGGAGTCCATGGCGTCGTGGCTGTGAAAACACGGCGTTACGCACGTTCTGACGGGAACAGGAAGAGTTCTGTCGGGTCGTACCTGTTCTGCTCCTGAAGGGCTTTAAACGCCGTCATGTAGTCGACCTCCCTCAGGAACTGGCACAGAACGGCCACCTGAGGACAACCAGATGTTAGCGGACACGCCCAGCAGGTGAAGGTAAAGCTCTGCTGCGACCTCTGACCTGCGTGTGACAGTTCATCATCGAACAGCACTTGATCATCCTCTTCAGAACCTGGAGGACACGTGAGGGAACCGGGTCAACGCCGGCGTTTTTCAGACAAGAACCTCACGGCTGACGTGAAGGATCACCACGAGCAGGTGAGGGGTTACCTGGTCCGTGTAGACATCAGGAGGAACCGGTTTGGTGAAGAAGTCCGAGCACACGGCTCCGGCCTGCAGGTAGAAGGTGAGCGCGGCAGAGTACTGGTTGGTCACTGCGGACAGAGGAACCAGTCGTTACGACTCGTCACGTTCTCTGGTCCAAACCGCCGGACGCCGGGTCTCGTACCGAAGTAGATGTCGGCCTGCGTGACGAGCCACGCCTGGTTGTTGGGGTTCAGGCTGAGAGCGTAGGACACCAGCTCCTTCACCGTCACCGCCACCGCCTCCACGTCCACCGCCTGAATGCTGCCACACACACAGGTCAAAGGTCAGCGCCGACATCTGAACAGCACACAGACGGACGTCAACGTTTCTTCTAGGGTTTACTTTGGAAGAGAGGACGGCCAGATGGAGAGATGTTCTGCTGTCACTTCGTTTACGATGTCGTCCTGATGAGGAAGGAACACAAACAACAACAAAAAGTTGTTTTTGTTTATTGAAACTAAACAAAGTGACAGTTTTTATCTGCAACATCACTTCCACCAGCTGGAGAAACTGTCGCTGCGGAGAGGAGACTTCTGAACCGTACGGTTGTCTGAGCTCTCCATTAAACACCAGTTTGTATAAAACGTGGTTTTTGTTTGGCAGAGCAGGTTAGTTTGTTTGAGAACCTCTAGGGGTGCGAATCTCTCAGTGTCTGGAGAATCGATTCGATTCCGATTTTTGATGCACCGATTCAATTAAAAATCTATTTTCGATTCTGAAACAATTTTCAATTGAAATCATGAAAGGATTAAACAATAATGTAAACAAATAAAACATTTATTTAAAACAATCAAAAAAGGCGTTCAATACAGGATCAACTGGACTTTATTTGTTGCAGAAATCGTTTCGACTTCTGTCCAGAAGTCTTTTTCAATTCTGAAATTGTCATGTCCTGGACGACTGAGAATCTTCCAAAGCATTTAAAACAATAATGTATGCTTGTAGCAAACATTAATAATGTCAAATAATACAGTATAAATACAGCAGATGTGTATATGAATAGAATGCAGCAGCTTTAATCAGGTCCTGGAGGTCACTGGTGCCTATATCAAGCAGTCACTGTGTGAGAGGCAGGGGACACCCTGGACATGTCTCCAGTCCATCACAGAGACACCTGGACATGTCTCCAGTCCATCACAAATAATTCAAAATACAAACGTAAACAAAGATTTCAGCATAAACATTTAACTCAAAATAAAATAACTTCAAAATCATATTGCATTCATCCATGTTTCAAATGTGTATGGATGGATTTTGTTTAAGAGATTTGTTTGGTAAATCTTTTCATCAAAAGCATCTATCCATCATCTTTACCCGCTTTATCCTTATCGGGTCCTGGAGGTCACTGGTTCAGGTCAGATTTATTTTTCTTTCTGCTACCTTTCATTTTATGTATTCTTTCATATACTATGAGATATGGTTTTATTTTCTTTATCTTTTGGGTTTTAATGTATTAAAAAATATATATTAGCACTTTGAGATTTTCATTAATGAAAAGTGCGTTATAAATTGAATTAATTATTATTATTATTATTATTATATAATTATGATTTTTTTATCGATTTTCATTTCATTTATTTATTTATTTAAGTTAGGACAATGCATATCAATCAACATAACAGCAGTTAGCATCAATGTAAATATGCCGGAGTTAGCACAATAGCTAATTTGCATCCGTTGATTTTTTTAGAATCGATTCTGAATCGCCAGGACTAAGAATCTCGATTATTATTTTTTTTCCTACACCCCTACTCTGGAGGATGTGAGGTTCTCATGGACGTACCCGTACGATGCTGTGCAGTCTGACGAACAGAGAGATGAGGGTGGTCAGCACCAGCGGCTCCTGAGACAAACCAACGGTCAGACTTCAGACAGAACTTCAGGTGAGTTGCTTCTGAAGACACTTACTCTGAGTTTCTTGATGAAGGTGATGAACTTGCTCCTGGATGAGAAAAGGGCAGAATGAGGGCAGGTCTGAGCTGAAGGCGTCACATGAGGAGGTTCTGGGAACTCACCACTCCAGGAGGTTCTGGGAACTCACCGCTGCAGGATGCCCACAGACGACTCCCTCTGCTTGATCAGACCCAGACGCCCGTCGCTGCTCCTCTTGTGCTGCACCGACACGCTACAGATCTGGACCACCACGTCCCACAGCTCTTTGGCCGTCCGGCGACTCTCCTTAGGACCTGGCAGCTCTTTGCAGGTGGAGGCCAGGAGCTGGCCGAGCTACGGGGAGAGAAAAGGACAAATTAAAGAGGGGGGAAGTTTTTGTGAAGCCTTCGTGTGTCCAGACGGACGTTACCTTGATGTAAGGGTTGTTCATGACCAGAGACGGAGGCACCTGCAGGGTCAGGTAGTCGTTCTCTCTCCAGTTCAACATGAAGGCCACGCTCTCTTCGCCCATCACCTGACGCAGAGGAACATCTGGACAAACATCAGGACAGGAAGTTCTCATCCAACTCGCCCACTGCCATGAAAACAAGCCGACTGTGTGTGGAGCTCCTTCTTTTTCTAACTTCAGTTTCTTAAGGGAACGCTCCAGCGTGATCAAATATGGAAGCTCCGATGACATCACGAGCTCAGGGCTCCGCCCCCACCATGAAGCCACGGTCAACCGACCACCTCCTACTTGTTCTCGCCTTCTTCCCGTGAGAAACTACATCGAAGCTCCATCAGCTCGTTCAGGTGAGCTGCTCAACGGTTCCCAGGTGACCCGTGAAGAAGCCCGTCACCAAACGCAGTTCCTGGCGTCCGCTCGACTCGTTCCGAGGGCGTCGTCAGAACATCCGTTACTGTTAGGAGCAGTGACGTCGTCAGAACACTCGTTACTGTTAGGAGCAGTGACGTCGTCAGAACACTCGTTACTGTTAGGAGCAGTGACGTCGTCAGAACACTCGTTACTGTTAGGAGCAGTGACGTCGTCAGAACACTCGTTACTGTTAGGAGCAGTGACGTTGTCAGAACACTCGTTACTGTTAGGAGCAGTGACGTCGTCAGAACACTCGTTACTGTTAGGAGCAGTGACGTTGTCAGAACACTCGTTACTGTTAGGAGCAGTGACGTTGTCAGAACACTCGTTACTGTTAGGAGCAGTGACGTCGTCAGAACACTCGTTACTGTTAGGAGCAGTGACGTCGTCAGAACACTCGTTACTGTTAGGAGCAGTGACGTTGTCAGAACACTCGTTACTGTTAGGAGCAGTGACGTCGTCAGAACACTCGTTACTGTTAGGAGCAGTGACGTTGTCATAACACTCGTTACTGTTAGGAGCAGTGACGGCGTCAGAACACTCGTTACTGTTAGGAGCAGTGACGTTGTCATAACACTCGTTACTGTTAGGAGCAGTGACGGCGTCAGAACACTCGTTACTGTTAGGAGCAGTGACGTTGTCAGAACACTCGTTACTGTTAGGAGCAGTGACGTCGTCAGAACACTCGTTACTGTTAGGAGCAGTGACGTTGTCAGAACACTCGTTACTGTTAGGAGCAGTGACGTCGTCAGAACACTCGTTACTGTTAGGAGCAGTGACGTCGTCAGAACACTCGTTACTGTTAGGAGCAGTGACGTCGTCAGAACACTCGTTACTGTTAGGAGCAGTGACGTTGTCAGAACACTCGTTACTGTTAGGAGCAGTGACGTCGTCAGAACACTCGTTACTGTTAGGAGCAGTGACGTTGTCAGAACACTCGTTACTGTTAGGAGCAGTGACGGCGTCAGAACACTCGTTACTGTTAGGAGCAGTGACGTTGTCATAACACTCGTTACTGTTAGGAGCAGTGACGGCGTCAGAACACTCGTTACTGTTAGGAGCAGTGACGTTGTCAGAACACTCGTTACTGTTAGGAGCAGTGACGTCGTCAGAACACTCGTTACTGTTAGGAGCAGTGACGTCGTCAGAACACTCGTTACTGTTAGGAGCAGTGACGTCGTCAGAACACTCGTTACTGTTAGGAGCAGTGACGTCGTCAGAACACTCGTTACTGTTAGGAGCAGTGACGTTGTCAGAACACTCGTTACTGTTAGGAGCAGTGACGTCGTCAGAACACTCGTTACTGTTAGGAGCAGTGACGTTGTCAGAACACTCGTTACTGTTAGGAGCAGTGACGGCGTCAGAACACTCGTTACTGTTAGGAGCAGTGACGTTGTCAGAACACTCGTTACTGTTAGGAGCAGTGACGTCGTCAGAACACTCGTTACTGTTAGGAGCAGTGACGTTGTCAGAACACTCGTTACTGTTAGGAGCAGTGACGTCGTCAGAACACTCGTTACTGTTAGGAGCAGTGACGTTGTCAGAACACTCGTTACTGTTAGGAGCAGTGACGTCGTCAGAACACTCGTTACTGTTAGGAGCAGTGACGTCGTCAGAACACTCGTTACTGTTAGGAGCAGTGACGTCGTCAGAACACTCGTTACTGTTAGGAGCAGTGACGTCGTCAGAACACTCGTTACTGTTAGGAGCAGTGACGTCGTCAGAACACTCGTTACTGTTAGGAGCAGTGACGTCGTCAGAACACTCGTTACTGTTAGGAGCAGTGACGTTGTCAGAACACTCGTTACTGTTAGGAGCAGTGACGTCGTCAGAACACTCGTTACTGTTAGGAGCAGTGACGTTGTCAGAACACTCGTTACTGTTAGGAGCAGTGACGTCGTCAGAACACTCGTTACTGTTAGGAGCAGTGACGTCGTCAGAACACTCGTTACTGTTAGGAGCAGTGACGTCGTCAGAACACTCGTTACTGTTAGGAGCAGTGACGTCGTCAGAACACTCGTTACTGTTAGGAGCAGTGACGTCGTCAGAACACTCGTTACTGTTAGGAGCAGTGACGTTGTCAGAACACTCGTTACTGTTAGGAGCAGTGACGTCGTCAGAACACTCGTTACTGTTAGGAGCAGTGACGTCGTCAGAACACTCGTTACTGTTAGGAGCAGTGACGTCAGAACACTCGTTACTGTTAGGAGCAGTGACGTCGTCAGAACACTCGTTACTGTTAGGAGCAGTGACGTTGTCAGAACACTCGTTACTGTTAGGAGCAGTGACGTCGTCAGAACACTCGTTACTGTTAGGAGCAGTGACGTCGTCAGAACACTCGTTACTGTTAGGAGCAGTGACGTTGTCAGAACACTCGTTACTGTTAGGAGCAGTGACGTCGTCAGAACACTCGTTACTGTTAGGAGCAGTGACGTCGTCAGAACACTCGTTACTGTTAGGAGCAGTGACGTCGTCAGAACACTCGTTACTGTTAGGAGCAGTGACGTCGTCAGAACACTCGTTACTGTTAGGAGCAGTGACGTCGTCAGAACACTCGTTACTGTTAGGAGCAGTGACGTTGTCAGAACACTCGTTACTGTTAGGAGCAGTGACGTCGTCAGAACACTCGTTACTGTTAGGAGCAGTGACGTCGTCAGAACACTCGTTACTGTTAGGAGCAGTGACGTCGTCAGAACACTCGTTACTGTTAGGAGCAGTGACGTCGTCAGAACACTCGTTACTGTTAGGAGCAGTGACGTCGTCAGAACACTCGTTACTGTTAGGAGCAGTGACGTCGTCAGAACACTCGTTACTGTTAGGAGCAGTGACGTTGTCAGAACACTCGTTACTGTTAGGAGCAGTGACGTCGTCAGAACACTCGTTACTGTTAGGAGCAGTGACGTCGTCAGAACACTCGTTACTGTTAGGAGCAGTGACGTCGTCAGAACACTCGTTACTGTTAGGAGCAGTGACGTCGTCAGAACACTCGTTACTGTTAGGAGCAGTGACGTCGTCAGAACACTCGTTACTGTTAGGAGCAGTGACGTCGTCAGAACACTCGTTACTGTTAGGAGCAGTGACGTTGTCAGAACACTCGTTACTGTTAGGAGCAGTGACGTCGTCAGAACACTCGTTACTGTTAGGAGCAGTGACGTCGTCAGAACACTCGTTACTGTTAGGAGCAGTGACGTCGTCAGAACACTCGTTACTGTTAGGAGCAGTGACGTTGTCAGAACACTCGTTACTGTTAGGAGCAGTGACGTCGTCAGAACACTCGTTACTGTTAGGAGCAGTGACGTCGTCAGAACACTCGTTACTGTTAGGAGCAGTGACGTCGTCAGAACACTCGTTACTGTTAGGAGCAGTGACGTCGTCAGAACACTCGTTACTGTTAGGAGCAGTGACGTCGTCAGAACACTCGTTACTGTTAGGAGCAGTGACGTCGTCAGAACACTCGTTACTGTTAGGAGCAGTGACGTCGTCAGAACACTCGTTACTGTTAGGAGCAGTGACGTCGTCAGAACACTCGTTACTGTTAGGAGCAGTGACGTTGTCAGAACACTCGTTACTGTTAGGAGCAGTGACGGCGTCAGAACACTCGTTACTGTTAGGAGCAGTGACGTTGTCAGAACACTCGTTACTGTTAGGAGCAGTGACGTCGTCAGAACACTCGTTACTGTTAGGAGCAGTGACGTTGTCAGAACACTCGTTACTGTTAGGAGCAGTGACGTCGTCAGAACACTCGTTACTGTTAGGAGCAGTGACGTCGTCAGAACACTCGTTACTGTTAGGAGCAGTGACGTCGTCAGAACACTCGTTACTGTTAGGAGCAGTGACGTCGTCAGAACACTCGTTACTGTTAGGAGCAGTGACGTCGTCAGAACACTCGTTACTGTTAGGAGCAGTGACGTCGTCAGAACACTCGTTACTGTTAGGAGCAGTGACGTTGTCAGAACACTCGTTACTGTTAGGAGCAGTGACGTCGTCAGAACACTCGTTACTGTTAGGAGCAGTGACGTTGTCAGAACACTCGTTACTGTTAGGAGCAGTGACGTTGTCAGAACACTCGTTACTGTTAGGAGCAGTGACGTCGTCAGAACACTCGTTACTGTTAGGAGCAGTGACGTTGTCAGAACACTCGTTACTGTTAGGAGCAGTGACGTCGTCAGAACACTCGTTACTGTTAGGAGCAGTGACGTCGTCAGAACACTCGTTACTGTTAGGAGCAGTGACGTCGTCAGAACACTCGTTACTGTTAGGAGCAGTGACGTTGTCAGAACACTCGTTACTGTTAGGAGCAGTGACGTCGTCAGAACACTCGTTACTGTTAGGAGCAGTGACGTCGTCAGAACACTCGTTACTGTTAGGAGCAGTGACGTCGTCAGAACACTCGTTACTGTTAGGAGCAGTGACGTCGTCAGAACACTCGTTACTGTTAGGAGCAGTGACGTCGTCAGAACACTCGTTACTGTTAGGAGCAGTGACGTCGTCAGAACACTCGTTACTGTTAGGAGCAGTGACGTCGTCAGAACACTCGTTACTGTTAGGAGCAGTGACGTCGTCAGAACACTCGTTACTGTTAGGAGCAGTGACGTTGTCAGAACACTCGTTACTGTTAGGAGCAGTGACGTTGTCAGAACACTCGTTACTGTTAGGAGCAGTGACGTCGTCAGAACACTCGTTACTGTTAGGAGCAGTGACGGCGTCAGAACACTCGTTACTGTTAGGAGCAGTGACGTTGTCAGAACACTCGTTACTGTTAGGAGCAGTGACGTCGTCAGAACACTCGTTACTGTTAGGAGCAGTGACGTTGTCAGAACACTCGTTACTGTTAGGAGCAGTGACGTCGTCAGAACACTCGTTACTGTTAGGAGCAGTGACGTTGTCAGAACACTCGTTACTGTTAGGAGCAGTGACGTCGTCAGAACACTCGTTACTGTTAGGAGCAGTGACGTCGTCAGAACACTCGTTACTGTTAGGAGCAGTGACGTTGTCAGAACACTCGTTACTGTTAGGAGCAGTGACGTCGTCAGAACACTCGTTACTGTTAGGAGCAGTGACGTTGTCAGAACACTCGTTACTGTTAGGAGCAGTGACGTCGTCAGAACACTCGTTACTGTTAGGAGCAGTGACGTTGTCAGAACACTCGTTACTGTTAGGAGCAGTGACGTTGTCAGAACACTCGTTACTGTTAGGAGCAGTGACGTCGTCAGAACACTCGTTACTGTTAGGAGCAGTGACGTCGTCAGAACACTCGTTACTGTTAGGAGCAGTGACGTCGTCAGAACACTCGTTACTGTTAGGAGCAGTGACGTCGTCAGAACACTCGTTACTGTTAGGAGCAGTGACGTTGTCAGAACACTCGTTACTGTTAGGAGCAGTGACGTTGTCAGAACACTCGTTACTGTTAGGAGCAGTGACGTCGTCAGAACACTCGTTACTGTTAGGAGCAGTGACGGCGTCAGAACACTCGTTACTGTTAGGAGCAGTGACGTTGTCAGAACACTCGTTACTGTTAGGAGCAGTGACGTCGTCAGAACACTCGTTACTGTTAGGAGCAGTGACGTCGTCAGAACACTCGTTACTGTTAGGAGCAGTGACGTTGTCAGAACACTCGTTACTGTTAGGAGCAGTGACGTTGTCAGAACACTCGTTACTGTTAGGAGCAGTGACGTCGTCAGAACACTCGTTACTGTTAGGAGCAGTGACGTCGTCAGAACACTCGTTACTGTTAGGAGCAGTGACGTCGTCAGAACACTCGTTACTGTTAGGAGCAGTGACG